>VXBH01007799.1:137977-211887 GCA_013400035.1 Rynchops niger
CAGGTGCTGAAGCAGGTCCCTCACCATTTCCCTTTGGGTTACAGGGGCTTCATTCTGCTCCCCATCCCTCTCTTCTAGCTCAGGGGTCTGGATACTCAGGGAACAACTGGTCCTACTGCTGAAGACTGAGGCAAAGACGGCATTAAGTACCTCAGCCTTTTCCTCATCCTTGGTCACTATGTTGCCGGCACCATTTACCAGAGGACAGAGACTATCCTTAGTCCTCTTTTTATTGCTAATATATTTATAGAAACTTTTTTTGTTGTCCTTAGCAACAGAAGCCAGGTTTAGTTCTAGCTGGGCTTTGGCTCTCCTGATTTTTTCCCTACATAGCTCCATTACCTCTTTGTAGTCCTCTTGAGTGGCCTGCCCTTCCTTCCAAAGGCCATAAATCCTCTTTTTTTCCTTCCTTTAGAAAAAAAAAAAATTATTTGGTTCAACCCACGCAGTTTCTTCCCAGAGTTTTATTTTCCCACTCAGCCAATACAAGAAGAATGGAAAAAATTCCTATTTACTCAGTTTTAGTTACACTTTACCTGTGTCTGTTTTCTTAACCTAAACCTTTGTGCCTTCTTTTCTGCTCCTTGCTACCAGTTCTACCTTATTAATGTACTGAAACATGAAATAAACTCTCCCTTTCCTGTTGTGAAGTAAAAACAGTGCAACGATCACATTTCATTTTTCTAAAACTGAAGTGGGAGACCTTGAGATAGAATAGTAGTCATAGCTGATTCCGTGAGAACCAGACGTGATAGGCGTGGAGAAGCTCTGAAAGAAGCCCTGTTAAACACTATTATCAGCAACAGAAGCTCACGCTAACAGTGCTTAGGACTTAGACGCTGAATGAAGCAGGGCTGTCAGAGCCATTTTGGGGAACAGAAATGTTTTGACTCAGGGTTCTCTTCTTTTGATATAGCCCCGAGCGGCACAAAAGTCACTTTGAGGTTTCCAAACTAATCCCTCCAGAGACCCCATAACGCACTCCCTAGCAGCTTGCCATAGCACTGAGATTTTTTTGCTACTCAGATGCTATTCCCTGAATGCAGAGTAATGTTAATGCCAGCGCTTTAGAAATTAATATTTCTAAATTTACAAAAGCTGTAGCTGTCTGGATGAGCAAGAGGGGTAGGAGTGTGAAATGCGCAGCAGAAGGGATGGGCACAAACAAACAAAAAGTTCCTCTGCTTAGTTGCATAAAAGACTTTGCAACAAACTGTTTTCTGTCCCAACAATCTCTGGGGATCCCACCAGGGGACTGGGGTTGAACAGAATAACTGTCTGCGTGATTTTTATGTGAACTAGGTATCTACATCTCATGCACGCTTCCTTTTCTCATACTATTTCTGCTTAAATAGATGAGCTGAAGGTTTGCCATTAAGTCTTGGGAAATCAACCCTTATTTCAAGTTAGGGTAACAAGAAACTCCCACTGCCACGTCTCAATTCCTAAATACACACCCTAAGCAATACCCATTTTTCCTCCTTTTGTGCCAAGATGGTCCTAAGGCCACTGGTTCTTCAATAATTCCTTGGGGTTCATGATTACCCTGGCATTGTAGGGGGGTGAATTGTTATTTTATAGAGCACTTCTCTGTGTCAGCTGTCATCACCCAGTAACAATCATTATGGTTGTGGTCTTCTTCATCCAAAAAGTACTGTGTGGAGGTGGAGAACCACTTGCAGCTCACTCTTCCTCTGGAGAAACAGATAGTGCTGATGAGATGTGTTTCCGTGACACTCAGTCACATAATCACAGAATGGTGGGGGTTGGCAGGGACCTCTGGAGATCACCCAGTCCAACCCCCTGCCAGAGCAGGGTCACCCACAGCAGGTGGCACAGGAACGCCTCCAGGTGGGTTTGGGATGTCTCCAGAGACGGAGACTCCCCCACCTCTCTGGGCAGCCTGTGCCAGGGCTCTGCCACCCTCACAGGAAGGAAGTTCCTTCTCCTGTTTAGGTGGAACTCCCCATGGTCAAGGAAGATCTTTAAGGATTTTATAAAGAAAGTACAGGACACATCTCTTACACCTTTTGGAGGCACAATCTCACTGAATAAAGACCTATAGCTGGGCTGGCATCTGTATAGCTACCAATGAGATGTTGTTTACCTACAGAGACCATTTCCTACAAGATGTGGGTGTATCAGAGGATGCTGAGTTACATGAAAGTCTTTCCCAAAGATTCATGGAGCTAATGGAGCTAATAATATATTTATATTTATTTCTTTATTTATTTACTTCAATGGAGCTGTCAATACAAAATTAGCCAAAATTTCTAACCAAAGGGAATAATGTTTCTGCTGCTCCTTCTGTATCCACACCTCTCTGTGGTCTAGAGATGCTATATGTGGTGCAGCAGGTAGATCCTACAAAGAACTGACCTCCATGCCAATAATATCTGGGCCCTGACACATTAGAGAGTTTCTAAAATTCTTGCTGTCCAAATTGTGAGGGAAAAGAGGGCTCTGTGATACTGACATTATCTGCCTGCTGTTCCACCTAGCTCACACACTCTATGCTGTGATAAGTGCTCCAGGGCCCGGAGGCTTCCAGAATTCTGTGGGCTTCTAGAAATTTGGCTGTCAGGACAATGCCAGGTACACTCTAAAAGAACAGAATGGGTGAAGCCAAAGACAACTTTCCCCGCCTGCATTTTGACATGATTTCGTTCCAGGAACAGGAATTAACCTGAAAGTCTGATTAACATCTGAGTCATTTGTGCCAGAATGACACTTACATTAGGCTACAAGATTAGAATAAACTAAAATTAAATACTCTTATACAGCCCTATAGGCTTGTGTCTATGCTGGTGTTCAGGTGAGAAATTTATTCCCCATAAAACAAGACTCAAAATGAAACAGCACAGACGCTTTGCAGAATTACATGATACCTTTGCTCCCAATGGCTGGAAAAGCACGACCAAGCTGATCCCTTTTAGGCTGATGGATTAGTTGAGGACAGAGGACCTTTTTTTGTTGCTACTATCTGCTATGATGACTTTGTAGCATGGCTCTCCACGTTCCCTTATCCTTTTTGTCCGGGCAGAGCTGTGTTTCCCTATCAGCCCGCATCTGGTCCAGGTGGTACGGCTGCAGCACGGCGATTGTGGAGAGGAGCACCCGGATGGCAAAGATAAACCTACTCGTACCGCGAAGCCTGCGAAGTGGCGTGCCCTTCTGAGTACATTAGAGAGGAAGCTCAGTAGGGGATAATTAAGCATCAAATCTGTGCTTCTTTGTGGTGTGAAAACGGTGTTTTGAGAGGGAGTAAGAGAGGACAGTGGCTACACGCAGAACAGAGTCTTTCTCCTATTAGAGCCAGAGTGGGAAGGATTCCAGGGAGAGAACGAGACACAACTGGTTTTATATGAGGTTGAATTTTTAAGGAAAAGGGCAGGAGTGCCCAGCCGGGGCCAGGTTGCTGTCTGTTGTTATGGCAACAGCGGGAGATTCTCCTGTTCGGGAGAGGAGCCGGGGGAAAGGGAGGGCAGCGGGAGAGAAAATGGTTTCGGGAGGAAGGAAGGGGCCAGGGGGTTGAAAATGGAAAGAGAACGAAGCCGAGCACCAAGGTCAGGCCAAAATGGTAGCGTCAGTGGCCATGATGCCTGAAACGCCTCGACTGACCTTGTGCACAGCCATTGGCTTGGCGGGGAGGGTTGGATTTGCTGGGGTCACTTCCACAGTCATCGTCTGGCTGGAAGAACGCCACCGCGGTGCCCTGTCCTCCTGCACCCGCTTCAGCTGAAGGGCTCACAGCTACCTCTGGGCGCTGAGCGTGCAGAATTCTTGAGAGAACTACTCCTTTTTAATAAATCAAACTGATCTCAAATGATCTATCATCAAATTTCCTTTTCTACTTGGGTTGCGTTATGTGATGAGAGCTACTTCTTCAGCGTGGGAAGTTCCCTTTCGCCCCTGAGGAGCAAGCTTTCCAGTTCGGCTGCTATTCCCAAGGTGAACTCAGAAAATGCTGGCTCAGGGGGTGTCTTTGTCAGGAATAATACCTTGATACAGCATGGGTCCAGGACGGGGAATTATTTTCACTTGCAGCAAGGCAGCCCAGTAGGACAGAACGGAAGAGCAGCATGAACCAGGCAACTGGCTGGCCAGGGATGCAGCTTTATGCTTTGCTAAACAGATTCAGAATGAAATCTCTGTGCCCAGGTCACCAGAAGGAAACATTATAAACCCGGACGAAGCAGAAGTAAGAGTTTTCCTTCAGTCTTTGTAACAAAAAAATGGAAGAAAAAAAAATGAACAAACCAGCAAAACTTTCCGAAAGGGTGATTTCTGTTTTCTTTCTTTTATTTTTTTTCTTTTTTTTTTTTACCCTTCTTTCCTGAATAAAAAGTTTGTGCTACTCAGGCTGTTCATGAGCCAATGCAGTTGGGAGAACACGGCAATCCCTGCTCCTCCAGCACTTTTGAACTGGCTGGCCAATTTCTAGCAAATCTGACAAAAAGACAGATTTTTCAGATGTTACATTCTTACAAGTTCTGTGAAAATAGTTAGCTAGGGGCAGGAAAGAGGCTATAGCGATACCTACACCAAGCGATAGACCGGAGGATGAACCCAACTATTACGGAATGCACGCATTCTTGTGTTGAAGGGTGTAGATAGAAGAGAGAGGTTATAAATGCTTTAATTCTTGGAAAAGCTTCAATCAAAGTTTGAACTTTATTAGACATGATCTCACTTTCATTCTCCTTCTCTTTCCCTCCTCATATGAGTTCTCTAGTGTTTAATAAGGACAGGAAACATGCTGCAGGCTTAGTTTACTTCATTTAAAAAGCCATCCGATGAAACACAAATCATTTGGAAACACAACTCTATTAGTTCCAGTGTTTGTGGAACTATTTATTATTTAAAGCAAATGATAGTTGCATTACACTGTCGCAAAAAAAAAAAAAAAAAAAAAAATCCCAGTCCTCTCTGTTGTCTTTATATCCCTCTGCCTTTCATTATTTACTTTCTCGTCTGAAATATTCTTATTTTCCAGATTTTTCCGTTAACTGTAGTTTCAAATCACTCCTTTCCCCAGAAGACAGTGTGAACACCCTTCTCTTCTTCCCCCAAAACATCCAAGTTTGAAATGTAATTTCAATATGAGCACCAGTAGAATTCTGAAGAAAGTGTCCGTAATTTTATTTCACCAAAAGTCATGTGAAATTCTTTAAACTTAGAATAAAATATCATCCAGGTTTCTCCTACAGGTCTCATAATCCTCTGCAGTAGCAGTTTAGCCTTCTGGTCAATCACTATCACAGCCTTTTCTTTTTCAGTGGTAGGAAGCCTTTTGGGAAGTCATAGAACACAAGTTGTCCTCTGTATCATACTATGTTTTCCTCACTTTGCTTTCCAATACCAAATTAATATCCATTTCATGTACTTTTCAACTTCATCATTAAATGTGCCTACCTCTGCCCTCTACTGTTCTTCACTTTCTTGAATTCTATAATTCAAATGAAGAGGATACAGTATTTGGACCACTTGGAATAAAATGAAAACCTGCAAAGGGAATTTGGAGGCTTACAACTGGGATGTCAAATGTTGAGGATTGAATCAGTTTAAAGCTGGCGTGATGAAGACTGGCTCTCACCTTCAGAGGAGATAACACTGCTCGAGATGCAGTATCTCTGATGAACTGCAATCTATTATACTGTTAATTGGACAGCAAGAAATTAAGCATAAATCATTCAACAGAATACAGTGATATAAAATCAATTCAGTCATCTCACTGGAAAAGAAATATTAAGTGCTCTAAATTAGGGAACATTATGCAAAAGAACATCAATTTTAATAAACTGTTTGTTGTTTGGTGCTCGACACAGATATTTACACAGATTTTAGAAGATCTGATCGGGTCAAGGCCTTTGATTTTGAATCAGAAAACATATCTGATATAAGCTAATAAGGCACATAACCAATCAGCCACTGACTCCCATAGTTATATGAGTTCAGAACTAAGTAACAGGTGTGTAACCACGTTGACTTTCTTTGGATTGCATTGATGCAAAAGGCGCAAGAAAAAGCAAAACCTGGCTTTTTTTAATACATCAACCCTCATTCTCTCCTTACTTACGTGCAAGGAGACAATTCATGAAGTTTAATTTCCAGACTCTTTTTAGAAGCAGTCTAAATTTTGGTCGTTGTGTAAGACCTGAAACATAGTTTTCTGTAGTTGCAGTATGTTGGCTCTTTCTCACTCACTCTGATGTCAACTGCGTGACAGTGACAAAGTTCCCCATTTACTCCATCCATTCCTTTTCACTCACCCTTCCGAACATTACTTCAGATAGCTTTTCCTTTCTTTAGGAAGAAGAACTTGGATATGAGGAACCACGTGAACCGCCTTCTAGAAGGAGACTTTTGCAAAGAGGGACTACTCAGTCACCAGCAAAACACTGGTGAGCAGCAACTTCTAAACAACCCTGATCTCTTTCAGGAGTACCATAATGCACCACTTCAGGGCTGATTAAAAAAGCCAGGTGTTCAGGTTTATTTCATAAGTACTTAATTTCACTTTCCAGTAACATCTCCGGTGAGACTGACCAGGCGTTTTTGCCTTATGTCAGAACCTGGGGCTCAAATTCATCCCCCAGAAATATGTATCCCATAAAAATACTCATGCCACAAGTTATGTGTGTATCTATGATATTTTTAATTATCCTTGTAAAATTTATCTCCATTTTGCATACAATTTTACATACACACACACACGTATGCAAGTCTATATACCTAAAATTACCTATGTGAAATGTTACACCTAAGGTCAATTTTTTCACGGTTTCTTTGAATGCGATGCTTTTGCCAGTGTCAACAAATTAAAATCTACAATTGATGATGTTACTCCTATGTTTTTGAACTTTAAAATTAATTTCAATATTTCTCGAAATCATTTGTTATTGTCGCTTTTAATAATAAATATGCTGAAAACAACCTGTCATTAGATTTAATGAGGATTCCATATGCCAGCTCAGTACACAAAACCAAATTAAGGCTATAATTAACTTATTAATTCAAGACAGCACTAACTCTTAGATTTTTGTCATTATTTTGTGTAAGTGGAAGTTTTAAATGCGCAGCCTATCTTTACTACTTGGGAATAGCTCCTGGAAACATGACAGCTGCTTCCCCCTCCCTGCCTCCCCCAATTCTACTGAGGATCAAACCATTAATGTACTCAGGATCACTAAGGTAATTATATGTTTTAGTAGCTTCATTAAGAGCTCTGCAAATATAATTCACTGTGAAATAATTTCTGTTCTCTTCAAAACGTCTAAAAGATGAGGAATTTTTGGTAAGAGAAGGCAAAGGTGCTATGTTTCTTTACTTTAGACAACAACCTCTTACAAATCAGTAGCAAATGATGCACAAAAATCCCTCGGTATCTTAAAGAGGGAAAAATTACATAGGTAAACAGATAAATCTTTAGTACATTTGTCTTTATGGGAGCAGCTCCTGCTGTTGGTCTCTAACCTGGAGGGCATTATTCTTTTCTAAATTGCCAGTAGTGTCCCACAGCACAGTGATAAATAGAAACCACTGAAAGAAATAACATTCATTCTAACACACAAGAACTTTCCAGACAGACATTGGCCTCTGAGAACAAACACTTAGATAAAATAGATTAGTTGCAATTGCAGAATATATCACTCCGAGTCCCTGTGAACCGGCATCATCCCAGCTGTGCAAATAAGTGCCTTTATGCCAATCATTAAGTAATAAATACATTTAAGAGATGGTCCAAAACTTTAAAGGAAAACAGAGGAAAAGGTCTCTCTACATCCGCTGTGTTTCATATGAAGCCAGTGATTTATTCCCAAGCACTACTTTAAAAAAAAATCACTAATAAGGTAGGTACTTGTATGTTGTTTGGTGGTAGCAAGTTTCTTTTACCAGACAATTAATAAAACAGAAGAGAAACAAGTGCTACAGAAATGCAATTAAGAGTACCAGTTTAAGAACACAACAGAACACTCCCTAGCAATTTTCTTTCTTCTCCATCGTTCCACCCGAGACACATATGCGAAGGCAGAATTTTGTTTATTTCTGGTTACAATGGAGCAACATTTAGTTAGGCTGTTTGATTGTTTGTTTGCTTGTTAACTGTTTCAAAAGTCTGACTAAAATGTAAACTGCCTTAGAAAATACGGTTATTCCGCTCTGACTGCTAGTTGCGTGGCACGTGGATTGCTTTCAAGAACTGATGTCACTAATAAATTGTTTTGGTTTGGTTTGGTTTGGTTTAATTCAGGCAGAACTGTAGGCTGGGATTGTGACTCTACCAGACATTTTCCCTACTGCCCTTACACTGGCCACAAGACTCAAGGAATTCAAGTGCCTGGGATGGGATGAGCTCTGAGGTGCAAATAAAGCAACCCTACGCTAACTGTTCAACCTCTCCCAGAAGCTGCATTTTCCCCTCTTTCATCCTTAGACTCTATTTACAACCTTTTTTTTTTTTTTTTTTTTTTTGGATATAGGATTCGGTACAAAAACTGTACTTCGATTGACATTTAGATTGAATTAATGAGATGGATTTTATCTAAGAATATGTGCTTGAAGGTTAATTGGATGCTATCTCTATTTTTTCTTTGTGGATGCTCTATTGTTCAGCAGAAGGAGGTGTTGGAAATAGAAATATCCCTTTTTTATTTGTCCTTACAGGTACCTTAAGTTTTCTATGTAACTTTACCATTTTAACAGCTGTTACATATGCATGCAAGACCTTTCCATTTAAATTATACTTTTATGGTGAAGACTGTATTATACAAATTCAGAATGAGAGCTCCCTCTTGCCTTAGCCCCATAGTTTGACAGTCATTGTAGGGCAGTATAGATGACTATTGACTGCCAAAACAGGCAGTGGTCTTGCTTCCCTCCCATATCTGGCTATAGATCTCAAAGCAAAAGGCATGGTGAACTAACTCAAAAGGAACCCATCAGCACTCCCCCAGAAAACCGATAAAAGACATGGAAGAGGCTCAGGGAGGGACAGGAATAATCGACCATCCATGGAAAGGGAGGATACAGCCTCTTCTCTCTGCAATTTATGTTGGTGCCAATTTTAATGAGATTAAATGGACTGTTAAGCATGCGTGTCAGATCCAGGTCCAAAACGTGGAACAAAGGAAATGTCTCTTTGTAGGCTTCTGAGGCAGCCTGCAGCCTCCCCTGACCTGGCTTCCTGGGTGCTTCTTTATCAAACAAACTAACAAAGTAAATACGATAACTGTGCTGACTGGGACTTTTCCATTTTCAAGGATACTGCAGCTTTCTTAAACTTCTAGCTGTTCTGTCTTCATCTCCTTTGATCAACTTTTTTTCTTTTTTGTTTTACATTTTTTTGTCCTTCCTTTCATTTTGATTTCCTTATCATCTTTCCCATCCATCTGCTCTGGAGTAGAGAATCAAAGCCTTTTCTCCTATTCACTTGTCTCTAGGAATATCAATCATCTCAAAGAGTACAGTAAAAGTTTTATAATTCTCTCTAACTATACACATCTGTTAATCATACTTTCAAAATACTGCACAGGACACTTCTTTAGCAGACTGACTTTCAAAATATTGCACAGGACACTTCTTTAGTACTGATTCGTATTCATTGTAATTCATTTAGAAATTGATTAGATTGTAATTCATTTAGAAATAGCTGAACTGGCAATAAACTAGCTAATTTGAATACTATGCCTTCACAGACTTCCAAAGTCATCTGTGAATTCATGGAAATAGTGAGGATATTTCTTCCCTCTGAAGCCTGAGCTGCCATATCAATACTTCTGCATGTGCTACCTGGCCCCACTGTTATAAATAGGTTAGCTAATCGCATTAATTGAAGCATTGTTATAGCTTGCACTCAGACCTTTGGCTACAGCTTAAATTGACCCCTAATGACATGCCTAGGGTGTGTCTTTTGAATTTTGCCATGATTGGGAACTTTATGGCTAGTTAACAACTACCTCATCTTTGCCTACTATTTCCTTTGATTTATAGAGTATGTACCACCAAAAATGTGTACTAGCTGTTTATATGTATTTGTATTAACAGCACTCAAAGATTGCTTGGATCATGTGGTTCTATGGGGTTTTTTTCATATTATTTTTTATTTTTCAGATCTTTAGAATTGCATTAATATTTGGCTTGGAGAAAAGAGAAATGTCAAAACTACAGGACTAAGTTTCTGTAAAACTCACATTCTTTTGTTTGACTGTGTGGATCAAGAGGGTTTGTATTCTCATCCTCAGGGGAGAAAAAAATTCCTCTGCGATTCTAAGTGTCCATATAGTTTGGTAAGTCAATAGTGATTCCACCCAAAGAAGTATCTGCACTGTAAAAGAACTTGGTACTGGTCTGATAGTAATAGTTCCCAGTCATTAAGAATCACAGAACCTTCATGGTTGGAAAGGACCTTTGAGATCATCGAGTNAAAGAGCATTTTGTGGGCAACAACATAAGAACACAGGTTACTAATTCTAACTTACATTTTATTAACCAGAAGTGCATGTTATGTGTGCATTCCTACCTTATCCATTTACTCTTTCAAATGCCATTTAAAAATCTGGTAGTCAGGAATACAGTTTACATCCTGGAAAATTGGCATACCAACCTGAATGTTTTTCTTCATTTTTAAAACTATAATAGCGTGCTTACCAATCAATTACCAGTATGGTGAACATGTCAGCACTTGCACAGCAAAAGGGAGAAGTCTGGAAAGCTACGCAGGCAGAGAGAGGGTCAAGAAGAATGGAATTATGGAAATGGTAAAGAGACAGACATGTTACGAAAATTAAATGATTTAATAGTAGTAAGCAACCGGAGGATTAATAAGCAGCTAAACTTAGTTTGATCAAATACATTAGCTTTTAATATATTGAAACTCTGATCCTTCTTTTCTAAACAAAAATCTCTGAGACTGATAATGCACGAAAATGGTAAAGTATAAAACCAGTAGATTTCAAACGGAGTATTTAAGTAAAGGAATCAGTGTATCCTGGTATAATAAATATGGTTTTAAGCATAAAAATGCAATATGAAAATAAAATTAACTTGCATTTAACGTATATCTTGGGAATATGGCTCCTGGTAATGAAGCAGAGTGGTTGGATATGTTGACCATATCAAATAAAAAGACTGTTCAAGAGCTAAGAAAAAAAAACAATGGTACCTATTTCATGTAGCTTTAAAACAGAAATCTAATGGACAAGGACGAATGGCTGCAAAATAAAATGACAGTGGCATTTGGATATTAGAGATTTTTACTGAATTGAAAAGAACTACCAAATACTCTATGAATGCAAGAAACAGTGGAATTACTAAAATATAAGGACAAATAAGAAATTCTCTGCCTCAATAAGTTTTATTGGGAATAAATCAAACCTAAATCAGATCCAGCAAAGTGTGAAAACTGAAGACTTTCTGGTGTTTGTGGAGTACTGTCACCAGCTCCTCAAGCAAACCAAGTGATCACAAATTGGTCTAGCAAGCACAGAGCCAGGGAAACTGTCAGACACCGAACCCAAGGGAGTACATGCTGACTAGATTATGCATGAAATCCATTCTTCAGGATAACCCATCAACCCAGGCATTTTTTTCCACATATAAGCACCATTACACACTGGAAAAGGAGATAATTCAGTAGTTTCAAAAGCAGGTTTATTAAAGATGTGATAGTAGTGCTTCTATTTCTACTAAACCCCTGAAGACCCAAGGGAATACTCACATGACATAACTCAATAGTTTCAAAGACAAGTTTATTAAAGATGTGATAGTAGCCCTTCTGTATCCACTAAAGCCCTGAAGAGCAAAAGGAATATTCTTGTGAAAAATCCCATTTCACCACAAAGTAGTTTCCCATAAGTCTTTTCTTAATCCAATAAGACAGAGAAAGGACAGTCCGGGAAACTGATTAGTGTGTGAAAATGCAGGAGGACATGGGGCTGGCAGCTCAAGAAAGGGAGATTGGTGGACCCTGCAAAGACAGAGAGGTTGCTCAATATATTAAGCAAAAAAAAGGGATTTGGACTTTTGGGCCAATATTTCATCTTGCCTCTTATTGCATTGATTATTATAAATTACTGTTTATAACACACTGCTAAATGCAATACAATAACACAACCAAGACCAAACAGTTTCAAACAAAAAATCTTGAAGACCAGAAAAGCAAAAACCTGAAGTTTGTGGTTTAGGGTATTATTAGTACAAATCCAAGAGCAGGCACACTCATTACCCTGAATACGCGTTACAAAACAAATGTACTTATGCATTAACTTGTGGAGTAGAAGCCTCTAGTTGAAACAACAGAAATTAAAAGGGAAAAAAAAAAAAAAAAAAAAAAAAAGGAAAGAAAAAGAAGAAAGAGAGAGAATAAGAGAAAAATGCATTCTTTTCCAGGGAGAAAATTATGTGTCTATAAGCTTCTGAGATACACAGGAGGACAGTACTTTTGAAAGATTGTAGTGTATTTGATAGACAGCAATACTCCAGCTATCATTTCTGTACATAAATACATTTTAATAAGGCACTTCTGATTAGTACTGTCAGTATTAACAACAATTAACTTATTAATTAAGCACCATTTTTCTGAAACTCGGTTTTAAAGTCCAAACTGCAAACTTGTATGGATCTTCTACTCTCCTGTAATTTGACATTCTAATCTAGCACTCAAGACAGCTCACTAAAATCTATTAGCCAAAAAACGTCTTGAAATTTTCGTTGGTCAAAAAGCGTATGCTAAATCATAGTTATTAAAATATTATTAAATCAAATTAGGGATAGTCTGAAGCCAATAAAAGTGCTTTTTAAAGTATAGTGTCAAGTTTGCAACTTGTTAAAGGTCTACCTGAACACACTGAATTCCAGGACAAGGCACTGCTGAATTGCTGTCCTATTGAGCTACACTGAGCTACGATGTTTCATCAAAACTGAATGTGTTCGGTAAAAAAATTTAATTTGGTCTACAGAAACATTGGAAACCAGCTTTTCTCATTTTCTTTGGAATCCATACAGCGCTTGACAGCAGCTAATTCTCAGAAGACTTTAGACAAATTAATTAATTTACTAAAATGCATTTCTGCAGCTGAGTAGATGTGAAAACAATGAATTTGTCTGTTTAGCATGGTGCTGACTTCATCTGTGTCCCGAGGAGATGCAAGCTCAGCTTGCCTCCTTCCCTTGCTAACTGAAAGCCACAGAAAGAGGTCGATTCCAGGCTAGTAAACCTTGTGAAGAGTTAGGGCACATCTCTGCAGCCTTCCAGCTCATCTTCAGTATGAAGGTGTTTCCAGATGACTGAAATTGTAGATAAAAGTGAGAACAGTTTAAGCATCCCCTTGAGTGCACTTATTAGTCCAAGAACAGACCTATGCTAACCTGGGGAGATGGCTTTCATACCAAAGCTGGCATGTCTATCTGTAATTGCCTGTCTGGACTTGTAGCTGTACCTTACTTTTTATACAGGGTTTTAGCATTTTCTAATTAAAAACTAATTATTTTTCCTATGGAATAACAAAGTAATGCCTTGTGCGGTCACTGAAACCATGCAGGGGTCCTATAATTTATTTTTTTTTTTTCTGTTTCCTTGAGGTGAGTTACAAGGGGAAAGGAAACCCAAGGTAAAGCCCATGCTATTCATGGCGTAGGACAGACCAGTACCGTCATAGCTTGTGACCTGTTTTGTCATCCACTACAGGTTACCTGCAGAGATGGGAACACATCCCTGGTTACTGTCATCGACAGGGTGCTGTGAGCAATGTGGTCACACCTAACAAGCTGAAATTGAGCCTGTGCAGCAAAAAAGTATCTTTTACTGAGATCTCTGATGAGGTGGATTGAACATCGGGGAATATACTGCGGGACCGTGGTATTTTACGGGTTTACAAAGCTATAACGGGCAGTTTTCTCAATTTTCATCCAAGAGTACTATAATAACTAGATGTAACTATGAAAATAATGAAGTCACCAAAACAGGAATAGTTCACTGGTCAATATGATTCAGGATGAAAATCAACAGTCCTCTGAATCTAAATAAGAAATGAAAGTGCAATCTATATGACCTTCTGTATGATCTCCAAGGTGCAGCATATATGTAAAGAGGCAAGGTTTGGGAAGAGAGCTGAGCTCAGCAAGTCACAGGTATTGCACATTAACCTGTTAATAGCAAAAAAGCCCTCAGATTTTTTTTTAATTGATTTTTATTTCTTTTTGTTTTCATGGGGTGAATGATTGCATTAGACAAGTGAATATTCTACTAATAAGATAGTTCCTCCATCTTTTAACATTTTAGGCATAGTACTTTTCTTGAAAGTAAATATTATTAGTCATAGCTGTCCAGAGCAAATTTCTGGTTCATATAGTTAGACGATACATAACTGAATTCTATTTCTAAGTGGTTTTTAGTGCAGTAGTCAATTCATGCTCCTGTGTAAAAAACTTATTCATTTGCTTCTTCATTTGCCATAATGATTTTCTCTTTTTTAAGAATACTTTAAAGTTTTGAATGAAAAGCTGGATGGACACATAAATTACTTGGTAGTGCAAGCCGAATTTTAAAAACAAAATACACTTAGCATTCACCACTAAATTCCGGGCCAGCTGCAGGTTTAGGCAGCTGTAGATTTCAGGAAAACAAACCCCCACTGTTTAAATTGATATTTTAAATAGGATGCTAAGAACATTGCCCACAATCAGGTCTTGTACTATTTACATATTTCAATTGCAATAACAACACCACACTAAGCTAAAATAACCTCAGAAAACTGGAGTGGTGAATATTGCTTCTTATCTGTAGTATCTCCATAATCAGATTTTCTAGAATAATGCCTTGAAAAATCTTTACAGCAAGACCTAGGGACTTTTAAAGTAGGCCTACCTAGTTCTAAATCCAGAATTTCTCTCCTGTAATTACCTTCTGTTTCTTCTACCCTCTCTGCTGTGTATTAAAGTAGTAGATATTTCCTAAAAGAAAGAATTGATCAAACTGCCCCTTACTTAATTTACCCACGTTCTTATGTATCTAAAACTAGTTTTGCAGACCAAAAAAAAACCCCAAAACAATCCATGACAAAGCCATATTATTTTAGAGAATGGTGATTTTACTCATCTAGGTTATTTTAAAACTTTTTGAAATAGCATAGAATCAGAGAATCACAGAATGTGTTGGGTTGGAAGGGACCTTTAAAGGACATTTAGTCCCAACCCCCCTGCAGTCAGCAGGACATCTTTAACTAGATCAGGTTGCTCAGAGCCTCATCAAGCCTGGCCTTAAATGTCTCCAGCAAGAAAAATCAAGAATATGCTCAACTGTGTCTTTTATTCCCCTGCACATGTGGATGACTCTTGAGTCCTCCCTATGACCCTACATAGGACCATAGAGTATCTCAAGCTGGAAGGGACCTGTAAGGGTCATCTAGTCGAACGCCCTGCAATGATCAATGTTAGTATTGAAAGTATCTGTTCAAAACTAGTAATACACATCAAGTCACCATTCAATTTGATATATATGCTCTAGACTTCTTCAAGACTAAGGACTTTTTTGTAATAATTTGAAAAGTATAGGCCTTGAAACTTTTCATGATAGAGCCACAGTAAAGGTAGTCAAGAATAACGCAGAACGAAGACCATATATTTGTTTGTTTCCTTTTCTGAGACACAACTTGAAAAAACAAATTATGAAAGTATGTCTAAGTTCTCTCACACTGATGTAATTCCAGGCTCCCTGGTCACAAAGGTTGCTAATGCTCAGAGCTGACCCTGCATATGCTAATAACATTACTCAGAGATCATGAAGAAAAGACAAGTTCTTTGTCTCATGCAGCTATACCCCTTTCAATCAACCTCATGCTGAGAACCATTTATTACCATAACACATGACACAGAAAATCTAAAGAGCCAGTAAGGGGTGAATTTTCAGATTATCATATGCCATTCTAGCTGTGACTTTCTCATTAACTTTAAAAGAGTCATGTAGCTCGGATCAGCTCAAAGCTCTGAAATGTACCCCTACAAATCCTGCAGAATAAACCTTTACAAACATCATAATTTTCCGTATTTCACTTAATTTCTATAAAATAACAGAAGTTACCAACTAAGCAGACTGTTCACAAATTTTCTTCAAACTGCAGAGAGCCTCGCGTCGTGTTTAAGGTGACCTCGTAGCATGCATGGGTATAAGCCTCAGCTCTTCAGCGATTTCAGGTCAGTAAGGGAAATTAGAGGAGAGAAACTTCTGGCATAATGCACCAGTAATGATTCTACGCCGTGCGGTTAGTAGTGCTTAGCATTTATTTCATTGGACTCCAAGAAGCTTTGCAAAATGCAGTTAGTGAGAAATCAAAAAAAAAAAATATATATATATCTCTAGAAAAATAACTAACAGAATGTGGACATAAATATGAAGGAGCCATTCTTTATTAGATAGGCACCCTGAGGTGGTGTACATGTTTATGCATTCAAAATGAGGATGTAACACGGATATGCCAACTTTCTTACCCTTTCTGTTCAAATGGAAAGTTCTTTACTCCTGCCTACCCAAAGCTTGATGTCTATTATATGCTCAAAGGCCATAATTATTTCAAAAATAGACTTTTGAGAGAACCACATAATTAGTCCAGTGCAGCTGGTATAAAAATTACTGGCAGGAGGAGTAGTATCATTAAAAAATTGGAACTAAAGGATACCAGCTATACTCCAGGGCAAGTTAAACACACAGAACCCCTAGTAAATATTTTAGAATCCAGTATAGTACACACTGAGGGCATTCAATTTTTTTTTTAACGCGACTGATCCAGACTCAACACAAAAACGTCTCTGCCAAAATGGAACTATAAAGCAGCCTGGTTTATGTAAGTTTAGTAAGGTGATTTGCTTTTACTTCTTAAATAGAGTTAGTCTGCAGTAGAAGAAAGGCGGGTTTGCCCCTGAGTCGTGCAAAGATGTTAGAATTCCAATTTTCATTAAAGATATTTTCTTCTCATGTAATTGCAAGAAAAAAAAGTTTGAAATTATAAGCTGGAATGCAAAATGATTTTTGATATCTGTGTGACTCTGTAGGGAACCTGATACAGTAGCTTTCTCAGATCAGAAGTGTCCTCTTTAGACATGACTTTCCTAAAATGATTCAGGAGCCTAGCATGGGTAGTTCATAGAACTGAGATGCCTGTGTCCAAAACTACACTTTTAGACATGTCTATTTAGATGCCTCAAACCCCAAAAGAAATTGTGCTTCTAGAAACACTAGCACCTTACATTTCGAGTTCCCAAGTGCTTGAGGTCTACTTCTGGTCATGTGTCTAATGCACCATTTTTTTTAAAGCCAAGCAGTTTCTGACTTTGTTAGGGGCAACATGGAATTGTTCCACCTGAAAGGTCTGAAGGAGTCAACCTGGAAATTACATTTCGAGCTTATCTATCTGACCTGACACCAGTCTGACACCAAAATCCCCCAGACAGAGACTGCTGGCTTATGCATTAGCCTAACCGCTACAAAAAATAGTCTGACTTTGGGTTCATAGATCCCCATGGTCTTCAGATGCTCAGTCATATACCTCCACAGTGATGAGAAGGGCTGAAACGAAGGGTAATTCCCGACTGAAATTTTTGTAATGTGCCATGGATAGCTGGAGATTCACTAGATGAGAAGAACAGAGAGTACACTTTGGGTATCAGGAGTCTTGCGGGTTAGAGACACAGTTTGGCTGCCCCTGCTCCTTACTGTGCTAAATCCCCTGAAGAGAGGGAGCAGCAGCCCAGGAAGGAGGGAGGACAAGGAACCGCAGCACCGACAGCGGCTCCTCGTTAGGAGGCACTGGGGTAAGCAGTCCTTGATTTCAGACACGCCATATGGATATGTTCTAGAAAGTGTACAGATTGCAGAAGGCCCAAAATATTTCTTTCTTTAAAGCTGCCTATTTTTATAAGAAAGTAGGAAAACCTGAGCCTAAGCAGTGTCTTTTTAGACTTTTCTTCCTTTCCCCCCCTACCTTTATGCTAATAAATAATATCATTTTTGCTTCATCTTCTCTCCCAGCTACCCATTCTATTTGTCTCTTCATTCTTCTTGCTTTCCGATTTCATCCACTCCTTTTCCTCCATACCTTTTTATATATTCATATCTATCTTCTTCCCCCGTCTGTCTCTTTTGTGTGTGAACATTATTATCGCTGCCACTGCATTTTTACTGCTCATGATAAATAAACACTTGAGAAATAATCACTGCACAGTGGCCAAACAGAAGGCAATCCTTCCTGTAAATACTGCTTTTGTGTAACGGGCACGGTCAGATCAGTGCTAGAAACGTAGTGAGACCAATTCATCTACATCCGTTCTTTTCCTCTACAGAAACATTGCTGCAGTCGTTTCATATTTTAGAGTCCATGTAGAATTTATCTTTTCTTTTTTCTTTATTTTTTTTTTACCTCCTACTCTTTTGTACTTCTACTTTATGAAAAACAGACTTCTGTCATAAAGACTCTCTCAAAGTCATCATTCATCCATGTGTTAAGACTTGTCTGCGAGCTTTCTTTTTCTACATCAATGATACACACAGTTTTCTTTCGATTCAAACACTTTTTGTTCTTCCTATTTTATAATGCATGCACAGTTGTGTTATAAAGACTCATCAAAGTCACCACTGTTCTACATTTATCTGCATTGAACTGTCTTTGTCATTTATTAGTCTTTTAAATGTTCTTTATATTTTCTATCTAGTTACGTTCTCCTTCATTATTTACTGTTCCTCTATCATCTCTTTCTGATTCACACTGCTCTGCTCTTTGTCTTTAATTTTCTGGGCCTCAAATACTTTCAACTAAATCTTCAAAGTCAAAAGTCTTAGCACTGATTTTATCATAAGTTAGTAACGTGACTTTTTATTAATTAACATTATTTGAATCAACACACTTTGGGAAGACCTTTGGGAAGCGTTTTGGGAAGCTAAAGGCAGGCTTTTGAAGCACTATATGAAGGTATATCCATGAAATTCCTATCGATTTTGATTTAGTGGTGTAATCCTGAGATATGCTTTGGCACTTCAAATTGAGGATCTAACGGCACATTTAATAAATGACCGCCCACTCTAGATCCCAACTGCTAAATTCTGCCCTTGAGCCAACATGCAGCTTCCAGTGCTTCAGAGTGTGTGGCATGCCAAAGCAAAGGGTAAAGTTTTGCCCACAGAATATGTAATCAGACTTACAACACCAGTCGCTTTAATTTGCTTTTGTTTAACACTAATAGGAATTACTCACAGGCATGGATCAAGACAGCAAATCTTTTCAATGATTCATATTTTTTATGCATCTCTTACGATATTAGCGAACTCCGCTCAGCTTGCTTTTCAATCCCTTTACCATGTAAATACAAAAATAGTCGTGTCTCATTGAGTAGCTACTCTGTCATTTAGTCAGTAAGACAGTAGTTCATACCAATCCACCTGGTAAAGTGGACTATGGAAAGAGCTGTGGTGTTACAAAGACAGGCTGAGAGAGCTGGGGATGTTCAGTCTGGAGAAGAGAAGGCTCCAGGGAGACCTTTTAGCAGCCTTCCAGTCCCTGAAGGGGGCTACAGGAAAGCTGGGGAGGGGCAGTTTGCAAGGGCAGGTAGCGATAGGACGAGGGGCGATGGTTTTAAACTAGAGCAGGGCAGGGTTAGATTAGACATGAGGAAGAAGTTCTTTCCACTGAGGGTGGTGAGACACTGGCCCAGGTTGCCCAGAGAGGGGGTGGAGGCCCCATCCCTGGAGACATTCAAGGCCAGGCTGGATGAGGCTCTGAGCAACCTGCTCTAGTTGAAGATGTCCCTGCTGACTGCAGGGGGTTGGACTAGATGGCCTTTAGAGGTCCCTTCCAACCCAACACATTCTGTAATTCTATGATTACCCCTCAACAATGTGAAACCTCTGAGGTAAAGAACGAGGTTAGGAAATGTATTCACACAGCAAGTACATTTGAAAACATTTCCATCCATATTGTCTGTCATTGTTATCAGAATTGGTTTTAAAACATTAACAAAGTTGGCATGATATTTACATACAAAATTAAGGCTGTTGGACAGAAGGCACTTATTTTTTGAAATTAGGTTGGAAACATACAGCAAAGAATAATTTGGTACTAGTATCTGGTATGGTTTTATACAATTTAAACAAGAATCTCCAGAAATCACCCTTCTGAAGCCCCATTTTTTTCACAAGGATTTTAAAATAAACCTGATTTGTAATAAAATGTGACAGAGTTCCCTCTAATAACTGCTGACGTTAGTATCACGTAGAAGAAAAAAAGGGATCTCTAAGTACTATTCAGGCTTCACTAAAATGATTGAAAACTTGGTTATTATTTTCAGTTATGTAGTTGTCCATTCACTAACAGTATTTGCTAATAAATATATACATTTTATTGCCATTTAATTCCTACTTTTTACTGCAGCAAAACACTCCGTAACTTCAGAAGGTGTGAGATACCTGTCCGTTTTACTGAAGACACAGATTATGAAGGCATCAACCCATTAATTTCCTCAGGTCTTTGGTGGGAATTCCTGCAGGTCACAAAAAAAGGTTAAATGCCTCCTCCACACTAGCAGGATCAAGTGGATAGTGGGATCAAGGGAGGCATTGCTGTAGGTTTAAGATAGGAGATATGTGCTTTCACTAGCTTTTTAACTCTCTTCTCAGTGGAGAAGTTGTGGGCTGCAGCTTTAGAGTGCAATATTTGCCATGATTAGAGTGCAATGATTTGCCAGCTTTAGAGTGCAATCTTTGCTGCTACTTTGATTCATCTTGACCCCTTCTTTTCCTTCTTCTGGGACTTTCTTTTCAAAGCTTGGCGAGCTGCGTTTAGCATGTGCATGTGATTAAAGTAATCTCCCACTTTTACTGACTCCGCATGCTTGGAGGCCAACAAATCCAAGGATTTCCTTGTACCTTCCCAAGAGTACATTCTCCTTCATTTTCAGGATTGAGCAAAGAACAATTTCAGAGAACCATTTTACAGTTCAATGAAAATTAATTTAAATATTGAGCCTTATTCTTCTTAGCTTTCCACTTTCCAACTTCTGGTCTTATACACATGCATTGTAACCATCTACAAGACTCAAGTTAAAGGCAGTAGAAACACACTCTAGAATCTAGGTCTAATCTCACCCTTGAAATTGAATATTGAAAAACTCACTTGTGAATTTCTTAGAATAGAATAGAATATTTTCATTGAAAATCTCCTCCCTCACAATTTAACAATAAATCTTCAATAGCAAAGTTCTATCATAAACTCTTACAGAAATCATTTATATGTCAAGCTAGTCTCATTACAAAAGGAAATTATCTCTAAAAACGAAGATTTCTATACTAGGAGTTGTGTCTCCGAACTGTCAGAAGTGTAACATCTTGTATGTGTAAGTTTCACAAGGTCTCATTTCCTTTAAAAAAACAGTGAATATTTTCTTGAATGTCTATATCATCTGGTAAAGTGAAAAGTTTAAAACTTTTATGCAGTCCAGAGAATTAGAAGCTGTATACCATGCAGCTGGGCAGGACATAATTTGTAAATAGGAATCAATATTCTTCTGACATGAGCTTCCATAAAGAATTCTTTCAAATCAAATTTTCCATCGCAAATTGTTAGGTGGATTCAATACCCAGTTATTGAAGTCTCTGTCAGTTGAACAAAAGGGCATTTTGTTAAAGTAAAAAGATGTATGTTGAACAATTATTAAGAGAACGAGGGGCAATCAAGTGTTAGTATTTTCTGCAAAAGTGCTATATGGTGCATTTCCTTTGAAAATGAGGAAGAGAAAATAATTGCTCAAATAATTTTTAAAGAAACTGATTATATCCATATTCCAGCTGATAGCAATACTAACGAGTGATGATGAATCACGGAATCACAGAATCACGGAATCTTTAGAGTTGGAAGGGACCTCTAGAGATCATCTAGTCCAACTCACCTGCTAAAGCAGGATTGCCCAGAACACATCACTCAGGACTGCGTCCAGGTGGGTCTTGAAAATCTCCAGAGAAGGGACTCCACACCCTCCCTGGGCAGCCTGTGCCAGGGCTCTGTCACCCTCACCGTAAAGAAGTTCTTCCGTGTATTTGAACGGAACTTCCTGTGTTCCAACTTGTGCCCATTGCCCTTTGTCCTGTAACCAGACCTTTTCCGAAAGATCTCTGGAGTGGGGAAAAGTGTCTCTGAGCCCAGACCAAATGTAGGATTCCTTCTTTGCCTGTGGAGTTGCAGACCTGATATCGCCATATTCAGAACCTGCTTCATCCTCCTTCCCCAAAACAATGGTCCATAACCAGTGCAATTTTTCTTAATATAATGTGAAACAAGCTTAGTAGTTAATGATGCTCCCATTAGTAGTTAACGGTGCTTCACAGATAATAATGTCTACTAGCTCATATGCATTTATAATTTTTTCTATTCTTGAGGATATTTTGATTTCAGTACACTCGTGCACTGTGTCTCAGCTTTCTCTCTCCGTATCAAAGTTTGGGAATAAAGGTTGGCTTGTGACATTTAAAGTTGCACCTAATTTTGGTCTTACAAAGATGGGATCTCTTAGCAGACAATTATTAAAGACATTTGTCTGTCTTCATTTCACTAAAACATCTAATTGCCTGTTACTTTTTACTTTAATGGAATGAAAGATCTAAGCATTTGCCTAAAATTAAGCGTATTTAACTACAGTGCAAGTGAACACCGTGACAGAAAGATACTTTCCCATAGAGAGCTTTAAGATGATTAATGCCCATTTTTGCAATTTTTTTCATTATTTAAAAGAAGCTGGTGTTAAATAGTACACTTTTTACACAGTAATAAATGAAAAAAAAAATAGCTCATATTAAGATATAAAAGCAGATATCAGTAGCTAGTTAATTTTACGTGATGCACAAGAGCATGCATACATGTGTGCACGTATAGTGAGGAGTCAAAAATTAAAAAAAAAAAAAATATGTTTTCCATATACCAATAATTTCCATGTAAAATAAACAAGAAGAAGTACATTTAAGGGCTATAAAACTTTAGTGTGGATTGTCTTACTGCGCTAGGTGATTGTGAAAAGGAGAACTAGCGGAAGAATACGTTTATTTTCCACGAGCTCCTTCCTAACTTCCCTCACAGAAGCGCAGGAGCTCCCTGGATCAGATGGCGTTGCATCAGTTTTGCAGCACAGTTGCTGAACTTGTGAGAGTTCTCTTGAAAGCAAATGTGCAGGTGGATGGTGGGTGGCAGTCGTATAATACAAGCTTTCAGAAATCTGTACTTGCCAAGGGGAAAATGCAAAATAATCTTTTTCATGCTCACAATAACCTATTTATTAAGAATTGTCATATTTCTTTGCCTTTACAACTGTATTTCTTGTGATTAACAGAAAGATTCCTATAAATTCTTTTTTATTACACTTAAAACATTGTGAGTGAATCAATTTGTCAGAAGCGAAATCAAAGGTCTGTATTGTTTTGTCTCAACTGGGAGAACATTTATATTCTTATAGAAGACAAAACCATGGATTATTGGCATTTCTGGTATTGTAATTCCATTGTCGCCTCCTGAGTTCCAGTAAACGTTCCCTTTTTTACAGTACTTTTCATTTTGGCTATTTCTGTCAGGCCTGTAATTGCAGAGTCATTCCATTCTACATCTTCTTGAGGCATCCTTTGTTTCTGATTGGCAAATAAAGACGGCTTTAATTTTTATTATGGTGTCTCCCTAAGGACTGTGTATTGGAAGTGTTTGTAATTTATAGTTTCCAAACTTCACAGTTTTAAGAAAAAATAATTCAAAAGCAAAAGTAAACCCCCCAAAAAATCAGAAGTTTCTAAGAGAGGCACAGAAAGGCTATTATCTATGCAAGAGCGCTGGCATTCTATTCCTGTCACTGGTATAGCATATAAAAACTAATACCTGTTGCTACAGCATGGAGAAAAACAAATGCCCTGAGAATCTTACATTAAAAATCAGAGATTGATAAATAGATACAGAACTTTTTCCACCTTAAAACAGAGTAGGAAAAATTCTTGCATCCGTGCAATCTTTCAACACAGTTATGTCACAGTCAGAAAAGTGGAAAATGTTAAAAAGCAAATAAAATATACCTTATTTCCAGTAAATAGATAAGACACATAAATATCAATTGGAGCCAGTCTGAAAATACACATTTACAGTCCATGGAAATGAACTACTGTGTGGTATACACAAATAAGAAAAGAAATGGCATAAAGGTGTTAAACCATTCCAATAGGGAGGGGATTGTCTGAATTAATTTAAAATACGTGCTCTAGCAGAATACAGAAAAAAGACTTTTCTGCCACCCTGGCATTGTCACTTTGTGAATAATTCCTAGAGGTAATACAGAATTTTATCTATGTCATTCCGTTACAACTTATTTTCTTGAAATTCCAACATTAAAGGAGTTATACTAATTTAATTTTTGTTACTTTATACACATGTATGCTATTGCAAGTGTATATGTTAATATAAAGTAGAAATCTAGCTCCAAGATACAGGTCATTGTGAAACGGTAATATTGGTGAAAGTAATTCTTTTAAACACAAATTCTGTTACATCAGTTTTAGTAAAAACCTTCTAGAATCTACCAGTTTCCTTATCTCATTTGAAGAAGTGTATTATGGGTCTTGGTCCGACACTGCCTTTTGTTGTTATTATTATTTATTCACCATAACACCATTTTAAGCATGTAATAATTATTTTGAGTGATTTAGTAGAAGTGACTGTGGCTTTTGTCAGTTTCTATTAATCAATGGCAAAATGCAAAATTTGCCATTTTCACCGTGATCAACCCACGAGATGTCTCTTCTTCAGGGTTGATATAAGATGCAACTAACTGATCTTTTTTAGTGACAAAAACAATTACATTTACGTGACACATAATTTTTATTTTACAGGTTGTCTTTAGCAAAAATAGCGGATATTAGCATTGCTCTCAGTTGGTAGGAAAAAAGTAAAATTATGTGAGCATGAGAAAGCAAGGAGAATAATACCCTAAAGGTAGGGTTCTTAAATGCCAAGTGCCCTTTCTCAGCCTCAACCATTCATTCTGAAAATGGCCTATCAAAAAGGCTTAGAGGGAGCAGTTTAATTACTGTTCCTTTGACATATGTAATATATTTTCAGAAGCAGGCCCATACATTTATTTAAGGCCAAATGTTGTACAACAAAACTGTCCTCAGAGGTATT
This sequence comes from Rynchops niger, assembly GCA_013400035.1. Classification (NCBI taxonomy): domain Eukaryota; kingdom Metazoa; phylum Chordata; class Aves; order Charadriiformes; family Laridae; genus Rynchops; species Rynchops niger. The sequence continues at coordinate 163,162 of VXBH01007799.1, forward strand.
TCATTCTACCATCTTATTTTTTTCGACCTGGCTTACACTGCTATTTTTTTCAATAACTATGTCATTTCTAGAGACATTTTAAAATGAGTCTTAAATCATGTTCTCCTTTAGCAGCACATAAGCTACCTGAGCAGGGCGGGAGAAAGAGAAAGAATAGTGTAAATAATCACGAAGTTTAATACTTTTTTCATAAGAAAACAACCACCAACAGCCCTATCCCACCCCCTACACATATCCTGCCCTGAAGTCAGCTAAAAAGCCCTAAAATCCTCTCCTGGACACGTACAAATATGAAAGGGAGCCCAACATAGTTCCATGCATGTACTTCTTCACTCCTCCATCGAGAATTACAACAATACATTGTCTGCTTCTTTAGTTTCCTGAGGTTAAAGAGAAACATAAAGCAGGATGGAGAGAAGTTTGGTTAAGCAGTCAGCTCAGACACAAGTCCCGGAGGTGGTGAGTACTTCCAGAAAGGATCCAACTGGCACAAGCCAATTTCAGGAGTATACATCTAGAGATCTTGAACCTGTTGGAGCGGGGCCAGAGGAGGCCCCGGAGATGCTGGGAGGGCTGGAGCCCCTCTGCTGTGAGGACAGGCTGAGAGAGCTGGGGGGGTTCAGCCTGGAGAAGGCTCCGGGGAGACCTTCCAGCCCCTTTGCAGTCCGTAAAGGGGCTCCAGGAAAGCTGGGGAGGGACTCTGGATCAGGGAGGGGAGCCGTGGGACGAGGGGGAATGATTTTACACTAAAAGAGGGGAGATTTAGATGAGACATTAGGAAGAAATTCTGTGCTGTGAGGGGGGTGAGCCCCTGTCCCAGGGTGCCCCGAGAAGCTGTGGCTGCCCCATCCCTGGAGGGGTTCAAGGCCAGGTTGGACGGGGCTTGGAGCAACCTGGGCTGGTGGGAGGTGTCCCTGCCCAGGGCAGGGGGTGGCACTGGGTGATCTTTAAGGTCCGTTCCAACCCAAACCATTCCATGATTCTACGATTCTATCTACAGATCTGCAAATCTTTCTGCTGTTGTCACATACAGAGCAAACTGCTGTTTGTTCAATTATCTGTTGATAAGAGAGGAGTGGGGGCACCTGTTGTTTTGGATAAAGTGTTGTGGCAAAACCAGAGTAACATGGGTATTGGGAAAGTTTATACAGAGGCTATATTTAAAAAGAAATAAAAGATAAGATAGATATCTCCCCCTCACCACCACCACCCCCCCCACCTCACACATGAACATAGGAAATATCAAATAATCGTAAATAAATCCGGTGTATTGCCCCCAGCTGGCATGCAGATGCTCCTATGACCTAATCCTCACAGCTATTTCTGCAGAATTATTTTTTCATACTAATAGGTTCTATTTATCATATGGTGCTACAAACACATTTGTTTTATCAGCCTCTGTATGAAGGCGAAATTTGTCTCCAAAGCTGGAAAATTCATCAGTTTGCTTCAGAGCACCATAGTGCTGTCTCAGTATTCTGTGTGTGCAGAAAAAAACATCTAAATAGACTGTTTTCATTTTAACTTATCCTGCGTAGCCAAAGAGAGTCATGTACCCAGTAATTAGAACTGCATTCAGTGATACTTACATCTGAATAAGTTTTATACTGTAATTGCAAAACTTATGGAAAAAAAAGAAAAAAAAAAAAAATCCCGGCATTACAGCTCTTTCCTGTATTCAGATTTTCTGAATGTAATTAAATCGATTTTTTTGCTAAATTAAAAACAATATAATTATTTAATATGATTTTAAAATTGAAATGAATCTTTGAAAAAGGAACAGATATGCTTGTGTTCTGAATTCAAAAATGAGTTATGGGATTGTTTTTAAATAATAAAAAATAAAGCCAGCTGAAAGACAGCTTTTCGGTTTGGTGCAAATGAGGGACAGTTAATATCCATTTCATCTTTTCCTTCATCCATGGAGAACATAGTATAATTTTCTTTCTCTGTCTAGCCCAAAACAAAAAAAACCCTGTTTCTTCTTGTGCTTTTCTTTTCTGGATGTGTGTGATGATTAATCACTGTATGTGTCTAGACCCCATGGTAATCTCTGTCCCTGTTTCTGTCTCTACATTCATCTTTGGCATCATGTGTTTAGTTTTAATACAGTCCGATTGATTTATTTGCAGCTACAACACTGTTTTCATTCTTTTCCCTTCTGAAACATCTTTATAGCGCAAATACAAACTTGCCCACATTCTCAAGCTGTGTAAAATTGATTTGCGAGAACAGATTGCAAAACTTAAGTGTATGGTAATACGCAGCGCGGATCCGCAACGCCTGCATTAAAGATGGCACAGTGGAGTTAAGAAGGACGTGATTTTTTAGGACTTTTCAAAAATTTCCATCACCTTTACTCATTTTCATCCCAACTGTCATGAAAGAAATGGGAATCAAAATAGCTTCGTACGATAAAAATAAAAGCATCTGTATTGGTTTCCCATGTCTCTGCCAGCTCTCTCTCTCTGTGTCTATACCTCCGGCCTTCCACTGAGCAACTGAGGAATATTAGTCCCGGACGCTCCAATATTTTACACTATCTTGTAATAGTTATTGTTATATATATTGCAATCGATATATTGGATGCTTCGGTAGTTTATACTCAGGAAAACAATAGGTGTGTGAGGTCAAAATAATCATACAAAAGCTCCAGATTTTTCATTTTATAATGGCATTGAGTGACATTTTAATCTGTATTTTTTGGGGGGGACCTTTTAAAGCATCCGAAGGGCACTTCCAATCTCAAATTCCTCTTACTTTTGGATTGATTTTTGATTGTTCTTGATCACAGCAACTTATTCCTGCCTTTGGTTCATTATCGGATTGCAAACGGGAAGATGGTCCACTTAGTGCCCCAAAACCTTGCAGCGGTAGCCTTGCTACTGAGGTGATTAGCCTTAAAGAAAAAGAATCTTAGACAAACTGGGTAATCATATACCATTTCATTCTTAGACGCGTTTGGTAAGACTGAGGAATCCCACAAAATTTTGACCAATTTTTCCAGTATGCCTTGGAAAAATATGTGAAACTGTATTCACAGGCAAATCTCAGCCAAAAATTTGTCTCATACCTAAACTTTTACTGATAAACAAGGACACAAAATGCTGTTTCTAAGAATCCTGAGATTCAGGGGGGCATTTTCTCTCCTTGTTCTCCTCTAGCAGTATCCATACCAGAACACCTTTCCTAATAAGCATTTCTATTTGCCTCAGGCTATTTATTATTCAGGGCTTCAGCACTGCCTCCTTTTGAAGTCAGCACGAGTTTTGCCATGGCCTTCAGAGGAGCCAGGATTCACTCAGCAGGAGGGTAAAAACAACAAAATAAAGCATATGATCAAACCTGTGGGCAATTTTGGGAACGGAAACTGGAACCCCTTTCATTAGTCTTATTTCAGCTTCTACATAATTGAATGCAACAAATACCACTCTTTTGATTTAAAGCAATTTGGTTATCATGTGCTCAGCACTTTCTCCCCTGTTTTAAGCCATTCTTGTATTGTTTTCTGTGAGCTACCTTGTTTTTTTCTTTTTTTTTTTTTTTTTGGCTAAGGGAAATATTACTAGAACTTAGAAATATTGTAGTACACTGTAAATTGTTTTATTGCACCTTATGGTACTGCTGGAAAAAAGTACTATTTTTCATAAATAATATATATATATATGCCCACCAATATTAGAAATAAAGAATCTGCATAATTATTCTGTAGAAATGATGAGGAGAGTGGTCCCAAGTAGGCTTAGGTATATAGACGCCATTGAATAATATCTGAATTTACTATAGATACAGAATCGGCANGGAAATATTACTAGAACTTAGAAATATTGTAGTACACTGTAAATTGTTTTATTGCACCTTATGGTACTGCTGGAAAAAAGTACTATTTTTCATAAATAATATATATATATATGCCCACCAATATTAGAAATAAAGAATCTGCATAATTATTCTGTAGAAATGATGAGGAGAGTGGTCCNAAAAAAGAGGAATGCTATCATTGCATAAAAGCTGTATCTTTTTTCTCTTTATCTAATTTCCTAAGTCAACAAGGTAAAAGCAAAATCTTGAGTTCTGCAGAATAAGAATAAATGTACGATCACTTGGACAGTGCCATGGAAGGAAAGATCTATTCCACTTGCTCTATTATGTTGGAAAGTTTTAGAACCTTCCGTTGTATCTAAAATACGCATATACTTGTAGAAGGCCAGGTTCTGACAGCGCAGAATGAACGGGCACAGTAAGTCAAATATACGGTTTTAATAGAGACTGGAGGGCTCTGCTGACCACATCTGACACGAACACTTGACTGCTGGATTTCACATCTACACCACTGTAATCAAAATGTTAAAGACTTGTATTAGGAAGTTAATTTTCACAAAGCATTTTGCATAATTAATGTAAGCAATACAGAGAACAGTGTTCTACAAACACCTGTAATTTCTTGAAAATCAGTGAGATACCCAAACTACTGAAGGGAGTGGTAGTTATACCTAAAAATATGAGACTGTAGTTGCACTTTGGGGTTTAGGAGTGAGTGTTGAAGGTTTAGTTTCAACGGTACAAGTTCTGAAGGAAGTCTGGAAATAAACTTATTCTCCTAGGGCTAAAGGAAATTCTGAAGTGACGTGTGTTTTATAAATTAAGAAAGCTATTACTACAGCCAATTGAATCAATCTCTAACAAAGAAAAGAACACAGGGTAAAAAGTCAAAAAGTTCCTTTCCATATTTGAGAAGAGAAAGGTATGAACTAATTAGGAAAAGCTTTTTGGCCCAGCTCAACAGTAGGAATTGCAGCGGTACCAGTTTCTTCACCATTCCCTCCTCTCTTGGAAGGCCAAGCCTCAGAGTTCTATTGACAAAAGCACTACAGAAAAAGACCCCAGGTGGGGTAGGGGGGTGGAGGGAGAGGTATACAGAGAAACATAATGACTTGGTAGAGATGTTAATAGGACGGGTTCCTGTACTTGAAATTGTCCATGTTTGAATGTTTTATCAAAAGAAATGGGCATGTTTCGTTTTCTTTCCCTACTGATTGCAGTCATCATTATGAGCAAGGTTAATCACATAAATACTAGTACAGCGAGATTATAGGGCGGTTTATAAGACTACAGGCTATGAGAAGATTTGTCCTTCATGACATCTGTGAACCAGAAAATGGAAGGTACCACGACTGGCTGTGAGTAAAGTACAAATATCTATCTAATAACCAAAAAGACTGTAGCACAAATATTCCAGAATCTCTCACATGTGCCTTGTGTTTTTATGGGTATCAACAGGATTTGGAACTCACTTGACTGTTCTGTCCCATCTTATCTTGTCATAGCAGTTGTCATTTCCTTCTGATGTACAGCAAAATTTTGCTTCAAATGTTTTCTTCTGTGGATTCAGTGTATTAAAACTTGCCAAATATTATGAATTCTTTGCAGGCTGGCATATTTTCTTAACCTAATTTTTATCAAAGTTTGGAAGTCATAAAAAATGAGAATCTGAAGTTAGGAGAATAAATACTGCTTTATTGAAGGCATCAGTTCAGCTCATGGAAGATGATCACACTTCCTACCCCGTCTGTGGCAATTAATTATTATAGATGCAGATATGCAAACACCAAACAAAATGAATGATCCTTACATCAACGAAGAATTAAATCATTATGTAGAAAAATATAGTTTCTTTTCCAGTACTGATAATTCTCAAATGGTATTATTCGAATTCCTACAATTAAAATCAGCAAACACTCTTCCTGTCATTCTTTCCACGAAACCTTTATGGTTTTCATAAAACACACTTACTAGAAATAGTTTTTCATTTATTCATTAATGCCAGGGCAGAATAGAAATTGATTTTGGTGTCCACTTTAACTAAGGGCCTTCAAAACACAGAGGCCTTTAACATAATATTCAGGATAAAAACCAGCGTTTGAAATGAACAGAGTGACTACATGAAAACGTAGCCACTTGTCATTTCTGAAGTGTTTTCTTTTTATTAATGAGGTTTCTAAATGCTCTTTGTCTCAGTTGATATTTTTATCTACATATAAAAGTGCTCAGTGGGTTAGAATACACTTATGTGTAAAGAGCACTAAAGTTATCACTTTTCTGCTTATATAAAACTAACACATGGAGGTAAAAATATAGTTACTGATAGGACGTTAGCCAAAAGAAAATGCGTCCAAATTGATGGTACCTCAACAAAGATATGTGCATTTTTTTTCTTCTGCCCCCCCAACACACCTGGTATTGTTTGAAACATTTCAGTTATGATAATTTAGGGCCTTTGGCATATTCTTCTAATAGAATGATTGTATTTAAATATCAGACTGAAGATATGTTCTATTTTAGTTAAAGAAAAATGCTTAGGATGTCACAAAACTATTGGAATTGCAGTTCTACTATATACTGGCTTTCTTTGTGTGGCATAGGACCACCTTACTATCTTTACTGACCAGATCCAATAGGATCACGAATAAAATCTTGCTTGAGAGCAAAGTGAAAGAAAAAAAAACTAATATTCTTTGCATATTTGCTTTTCAAAGCTACTTCTCAGAAGCAATACAAAAGTGATTATCTATTACCTAATTATGAGGGTTACCCACAAAACAAAGATAATCATTAAACAAATCTAATTATCTTTACACAAAGCTTTCAAAAATGTTCTCTGATTAAATGTTTATGTGTGCCACAGACCCATCTCTATGTTACAATAACTGAAAATTTTATCAGGAAAGCCCTATTGACTTCCAAAGTTTTTTGTTGTTTTGTTTTTGTTTTTTAAAGTAGTCAAAAGTATAAATTGAAAATTAATAATATCAGTGTCTTAGGCTCACGCTCTTAGTAACAGGTCTTTGTGACAGTGGCTTTCCTTCAGTGAATTCTTTAAAACATTATCACATGGAAATTATGAGTGGTCACAGGGTGCTGAGATACAACGATGCTTCCTTCTCATATTCCAGTTAGAAACCCCTTTTTGTGCTTTTGTAGTATAAAATATTGGTAACAATACCTCACCTCTTCACTGAAGAACTATAAATCAAAATATTATCATAATGAACTGACAAATCAGTGCTTGTTTCATCATTACTTAATGATGCATATTCCATTTATATTTAGAAGGAAAAATTATCTTTAAAGAACAGGTTGATGAAAGTAGAATATTTTTTTTCTGTAAGGTTGTTAATTTTTTTTCAAGAGTTGAAGGTAAGTGTAGAGTATGAGCTAGTTTGATTTTGTAGACCTCTCTTGTAGCCATTAAAAGCCTTTGATATAAAGAGCTGTGAATTTACTAATGATCTTCAGACGTTAAGGAAGTAGTTACGGGAAGTCTTCTAAGGAAATCACATAAAAGACAGTCTGAAAGACAATATCCTCTGAATAATATATTGTAGTAACTTTTCAGTTTGCTCAATAAAAGCTAGAATCAAACGAGTAGTTCAAACTAGAAAAAAGTCATCCTGAATGAATAACTGTAACTTCCAGTGGTAACTTCAGAGGATGACAAAGTCTCCAAAGGATCACAGAAAACAGAAATATTTTAATCGGTTTCTAGACTTTCTAGAATTCACACTATTTATTTTTGATCTTTTATATCAAAGGAGCAACAAGAGTCTTTTTTCTAAAATGAAAGGTTCCAATGACTTTGAATATTTACAGGATATTTCAAGAAGGGAAAATTTATTAGCCGGTCAACATTTTTCTTGAGGTTTCATTTCAAATCTGTTCTCCTGATACGGAAACCAGGAATTTAGACACTTCTCATCACTTAGAGACAGAGTTAATCTATTTAGTCTACCATCTTAGAGGATGGTTTCACTTTCCTGCACAAAAAAAAAGGAAACAAAAACATGAGGTGATTTTAAATTCTCAGACCAGGCCTGGTTATGTGCCAAGATGAAGGCCAGACAAAACCGTTATTACAGGAACCTTTTTTACACATAGAGGTGTCCAAAAGAGAAGTCTGATATTTCAAGAATTACTAGCATCTCCCCCATATACTTTTTCATGCACCTTTTGCTTGTGTTGGTGGTGTCGCTTTAATTCCTAAAGTAGAATTTAAAAAAAAATAATAAAAAGAAGTGGTTGTGGTTCATTCTTCTCATTAGAGCATGAATACCCATGGAAATACCACATGTCATCAAATATTTCTGTTCTTTTCCTTCTTCCTTCAGGCAATACTTTGCATTATCATCCAGATGACTGTTTGGAAAGTTGTAATATGGATTTCATCTCGGTTTGATTGACTAAACCCCGGCTCATATGGCACTATTTCCTAGAGCCAGGATTTAATCAGAGTGACTTGATAAATGTCTGCTTCAGAGTTCTTTTTTCCCATGAGAAATGTTTTGCACTGATAACAAGACCATTTCATATATATTTGCACAACCAAATGAATTGTATTGATTAGCAACACTTAATACCTATTCATGCAACCATTTCAGTGGATGTTTTAATTTTCTAATTTTAAATCTTTTATATTTGAATACTCAAGTCAATAGTCAAGCTTATTGGCAGTGCTTATTATTTTTGGCCACAACTTAGAATACTGCACTACTTAAAGAGGTGCTACCTCTTGGGACTGAGATTGGTATCACCAGCTTTCTAATAAATATTCAACCATGGAGACAAAGCATTTTCGCAAACCTGCAGGGTCCCAGTTGTGCTGAATGTTTCATATAAATATGGCTGAATGCACTAAAACTTTGTCATGCTGAATATTGTCAAGGAATTCAATTTACATCTGAACTATAACTTTTTCAATGTGCTTTTCTAGCTGCTTTGGTTCATTTATTCCATCAGTTAGCAAGCATAATACTCAGCTATGTCAGTTTTAGTAATTTCAGCACATAAGGCAAATGTAAATTGAGTTAAATATGTCACAAAGACTCTAAACCCATCAGCTTTGTCCAGTTAAGACTACGAAAGCAAGCCATGGATAGGCATGTCTTATCAAAAACAAAAACGGAACTGGTATGAGTCAAACATAACACTCAGTGCCTCTGGCATGACACTATACACATTTTGGGGCAAGTTACAATGGCAGCAAATGAAACAAACTGTTAGACTTACAAAACTTCAAAAATCTGTGTTCACCCACTACGTTGCCAATAATTAAAAAAAAATATTATAAAAACTTCTAAACCCTCCCATGGTTTTATATACCATTTGTCACATCCCAGAATAGGTACCAATCTCTGAATACTTACGTGTTTTGGGATACTCTCAGTTTCTCATTTAAAGTAATTCTATTTTGCTCAGTTCCAGTATGCTGCGTTCCAATGCTTGTACAGGCACGGGAATGTGGACCTCCTACCAAGTAAGCAACCTAAATTATAGAATCATAGAATAGTTTGGGTTGGAAGGGACCTTTAAAAGTCATCTAGCCCAACGCCCCAGCAATGCGAAGGGACATCTTCAACTAACTCAGAGGCCCATCCAACCTGGCCTGGAATGTTTCCAGGGATGGGGCATCTACCACCTCTCTGGGCAACCTGGGCCAGGGGCTCACCACCCTCATTGTAAAAAAAGTCTTCCTTCTATCTAGTCTAAACCTCTCCTCTTCTAGTTTAAAACCATTACCCCATGTCCTGTCACAACAGGCCCCACTAAATACCTCTCTCCATCTTTCCTGGAGCCCCTTTAGGGACTGGAAGGGGCTCTAAGGTCTCCCCGGAGCCTTCTCTTCTCCAGGCTGAACCCCCCCAGGTCTCTCAGCCTGTCCTCACAGCAGACGGGCTCCAGCCCTCTGATCACTTTTGTGGCCCTGGTAAATCCAAGGCCACCATGTCATTCTGCTGCCTTTCCTTTGATAACACTGTGTATTAGTGTTCCTAAGAGAGCAGAAAAGGTTTAAACATGGTAAGATGAGAGGGCATTTTCCCTGAGTACTCAGGAGTGATGGTATGAGACCAAAGTAGATTTTCTGAACTCCTGGTGGTGTAATGTAAAAAGGCTTTTTAGTAACAACAGGCCTTTTAGTCAACAACGTCGTACTACATCTGATTTTGCAGTAATGTCTGACCAGACCAGCATCAGCAGAGTAGATGTCTCGTTCACTGGTGGGTAGTCATGGCAACATGGGGCTGACTCGCACTAAGGACCACATAGAGCAATAGTGACAAAGCTGATGGCACAGCCCTGCATGGCAACTTCTGATTTGGACTGGTGCAGGCTACGGAAATGGTGCACCACATGGCAGCAGTATGCAATTGGATCTGTGACTTGGGATCTTTCAGGAAAAAGGGCCGTGATGGGCATAAACATCAGGAGTTGTGTGTGGATACTCCAAAAATACCGAATAATTCTGTGTGCATAAGGCAGCTGAGCGGTATTGAGCATTCCTGTCCTCTGAAAAAGTCTTTTGGCTGGTAGGCAATGCATGCCATTGATCCTTTTTATTCTGTAGGAAGATAGACTTCTTTTTTTGTTTTAGAACCCAAGACAAGGTATTAATATAATTCCTAACATAATACTTCTCTTTTCCTTTTTATTAGTCACAAAATCAAATTTTACAACCACAGGAAAGCTGGCTAGAAAACTGTGGACATATTTTAATGACATTGTTAATCATGTGTAATCATTGTCTACAAAACAGCATGCATCAGAACTTCATTATTGAGTTAACTTTTCTGTTAGTAAAAGCGGAGTACTGCGATGCTGTAAGATCAGCCTCCATCCTTCAGAACAGGACTGGGGATCCCACCCTACTTGCCTGTGATGTTTATATGTGAGTAACAGAGAGAGTAACATAGAGAGTAACAGTGAAAAATGGAGGCCGATCGGACTGGCAGGTAAAATCAGTACTTTTAGTATGCAACCCATAGGTAGCAACTAGGAAAGGATGAAGGTGGAGCTGTGACTTAAATCCTTTCTTTTACCTACCTTACTGAAAACTCTATGGAAGTATCCCCAACCGTCAATCTAAAGCCTCTCTGCAAGTCAGGCATCTTTGTCTTGGCTTTCCAAAATGGAGCAGGGCTCATTCCCTTCTTCCAAAATATAGCAGGTCATAGTGGCATCTTGTTGCACAGTGATTGTACCACTTAGAAAGAAGTCAACTCATAATCAGTTGCCTGCCTGGGCATGTAGGAAACAAACCTCAAATCTTCACCTTCCGGGAGACTACAACACGGAAGCCACTATGGGCTGGATGAAAAGGAGGCTGAGGGGAGACCTTCTCGCTCTCTGCAACTGCCTGAAAGGAGGGGGTAGCCAGGGGGGGTTGGTCTCTTCTCCCAAGGAACAGGTGATAGGACAAGAGGAAATGGCCTCAAGTTGCACCAGGGGAGGTTTAGAATGGATGTTAGGAAAAATTTCTTCACTGCAAGGGTTGTCAAACATTGGAACAGCTGCCCAGGGAAAGCAGTGGAGTCACCATCCCTAGAAGTATTTAAAAGACAGGTAGATGTTGTGTTGAAGGACATGGTTTAGTGGTGGTTTTGGAAGTGCTATGTTAACAGTTGGACTTGATGGTCTTAAAAGTCTCTTCCAACCAAAACAATTCTATGGTTCTATAGAGGGAATCAAGAAGGAAGCCACATGGCCATGCCATTTATTGGTCAGGGCACCGGACAGAGGAGATTTAGCTTCTGGAGTTATTTTTCTCTTTTGTAGGAAGCTGTGACTGCACGTGGTGGCTGACACTTACTTTTGAAAGGAGGCCAGCCCTTTCAGTGAGTGTTCAGTGAGCTTTGTGACTGCTTATCCAGTATGAAACGGCCATAACTCTTTGGGGGCAGGTAAAATCAGGGACGCATCACTCCTAACTCAACGCAGTGTTGGCCTGAGCTAGTCACTCCACCTTCCATGCCTCCCAGAGTAGATTCGACTCTATTCTGCATGAGCATGAACAGAGGTCTAGGGTGACTCTGAGGTTGAAAGAGTCCTGTTGTCGGCAAAGACATTTAAATCACATTTTAGTGTAACAGGATAATGTACACCATATGGAGCTTTACAAGAGCTCCTTCACTCCTCATTCATTATATTTATTGATGTTTTTGCAGACAAAAATACACTAAGGAGAAACACTCCACCTTCTTGTGTAATCCAGGTGTGGGGAAAGCCAAAATCGTATTATATTTATCTTGCAGGTATTTAACTCATTTTAAATATACCACGTGGCAACTAGCCTGAAGTAGTTGGTTCTACCACAGAACAGCCACATTTCAATCCATTGTTCTCTACTGAGGAGGCTTTCCCCTAATTAAAAGTTTCAAAAAGCAAACAGAAAAGGAAAACAAGTAGTTCCTGCCTGAGAGTAGGGAATCATTAATTCCTGCTATTGGGCTACATCCCCAAAGCCCCTTAAATTGTACTGTATAAAGTTATGCAGCAGTTTAGTATCTGTGCTTCAGCAATAGCCTTTGTTGCATGATTCAGGTGATTATGTTGCCACTTTTGCGTCCTCATTATCATTTAGGTAATCTTCACCATTTCTAGCTTGTTTCCATTTCTGCCATGATAGTAAATTATTAATAATCCCCTCTGTATCTTCATTAAATGGCTTCTATTCAAATTGGCCTCTATAGGTTAATGAGGGCTCTAAATATGCTTCAAATGGACCTAGAGTTCATAGGTTGTTGATTTATTACTTTCCCGTGACAGAACACTGCACTAAAAGCTATTTCCTTTCATTTATCTGATGTACTACGTTCATAGCCATTATGCAAAATACAGCAAGATGTACTCTCTGAAATTAGAGATATTTCTTCATTTCCAACTATGCATGAATGTGAACATGTATTAAGAACACTATGGGATTCATTTTGAAGGTCTTAGAATCATGATGTATGGTGGTCTGCAAACGCATAAGCTATTATTTCCTTTGCAGATAATGGCTTATGGCCATGAAAACTCTTGGGACCAACCCGACTATGGGAATGAAATTTAAATTGTGCCACGATGGCATACGTTGCGCCTAAATGTATGCATATCTTCAATATAGTTGACGAACAGATTATTAGAGTAATTCAACAGTGAATAAAGTAGAAGTCTGCCAAAGCTTCTCTCTGCATTCATCGCTTAAGACAGAATCAATCAATAACATATTCTCACTTTTTAATATTTATATCAGACTTTTTCTGAAAATAAGGTGTGCGCACCATTTCCCTTCAGAAGTATGACACAACTAAGGAGCTGAGATTGAAAGAAAAGTTTTCTGAAATCTTAGATAATTTAATTATACTATGTCATGGTTTTAATAAAACTTTTCTACAGTTATCAGATCACTCTTTACATTTTAGAGCTATTATTTGGATTTCCAATTATTAATCTTCCTTATCTTGATGAAATAAGTTTATATAAGTGTAGCTTCAAGAGCCACCCATCTCCCTCCCTTTCTGAAATTCTTCTAGAAACTTTCCTATATAAAAATTTAATATTTGTTTGCAGCAGCTGCAAGGCATCATGTACAGTCCTTGCTAAGACTTTTCATGCCCAATATGGGTGAGACTGGTTTTTTTTTTTTTAATGTCTAACATTTAACTCTGGTTCTGTAAGATGATCTATGAGAATAACTGTTTATACCCACTTAGACCCTTTCAGTAACCAAGGGGACTAATCTTCTGACAAAATAAGTCAAGACTGGCTCATTGAGAAGTCATTGACATAAAAGAACCACTTTAAGTCTCTGTTATACTTTTCCAGGGCAATCGGTATCTCCTTGCATGTTTTAAGTATGTCCTAAAGACTCTGCTGCTTTGTGTTGACAGAATTGGCTATAAGGGTTTTATTTATTTGTGGGGGGAGTTATGGTTTTTAGAGCCCAACCAGTGTCCCAGCCTTAGTGATGACTGTATGTAAAACTGCAGCGTGAACTCCTTTCTCATGTGTATCTTGATTGCCTCATATGAACTTTTTGAGGCAAGTCATTCAAACAAATATATTTTGTTCTACTACTAAAGCAGAGGGTCTACATAGGTCTACATAGTTTACGTATTTATGTGTCAAGTTGTTAAATCGCTTAAGAACTTGGACTGAATGCTCTCTTCATCCCTGCATTTCAAATAAGTTTCTCGGAGTAAGTTTTTTCTCCAGTGGAAGAAATGGAAAAGAATGGAAAGAAACCCAACTTTAGCAGAATAGCATAATCCTGTACAGGACAACTAGATGTCCCCAGAGTAATAACAGCATGTAAGACCCGAGTTTTGCAAGCTGTGAGCTCTGTTGGGGCAGAAGGATCCCTCTGTGTGCAAAGAGTTTCTTTCTCCTCTTTTTTTTTTTCCCTTTGTTTCATAATTTTCTTCTCAATTATCCTCTGTTCCTGGAACAGCAACCCAATCCCCCTGGGCCAAGTGCCGGTATTTTATTTGAGATCTCTCTTCTTTTCACTGTGTTTCTTTTCACTGATTTCCTTACCTCAATATCTGTGACATGGGCTTGAGTATTCTGCACATCACATTTAGGGACATTTTCTTTGCCAGAATTTGGTGTATAGTCTTCTTGCTAGTGCTAACTAGAAATAATGTTCCAGAAAAGGAAAAAAAACGTTTTAGTTAAAAAAAAAAAAAAGAAAGAAAACAAAAAGAAAAAAAATAGGAAGGACGTATCAAGAAAAACAGGAAATTGAGAAGTGTACATTTTGTAGATTATATCAATACGTTGATGCTAAATAAGCTGAACTACAGATGGGAAATAAAATTAATAAATGCAAAAGTGTTATTTCATCGATAGCGTGATATCTGGAGTTGAAGCTAATTTAGGAGATAAATTACTGTAATGTCATACATGTTTTCTCGCTTAGGCTTACCAAAAGGTGGTGCGGGACCCAAGTTCCACAAGAAGAGTGTCTACTTGCTTTCTCAGCTTGTACACTGTAAAGAGCTTGTCAAAAGCAAAGAAAAAGAAAAAAGAAAAAATTTTGAGAAATAATATTTTTTTTTAGAATCTTCTGTCTGCATATATTATATTACACTTAGTAATAAACTGTTATTTGTTATTTTTCATGTTGTAATATAGCAACAATTTCAATTCTCTTTCATAACCCATACAGTAGCAATACTTCTGTGAACAACACTTTGCAAGAACTCAAAACCAGTTTTACATTCAATGCTGGATTTGTTTTAATCAGACACAGAAAAAAATTTGCATATTCTCAATTACATTCAGACAGTGTGCAGAGCAAGATGTTGTTGTTTATTCTTGACTGGTATTAACTCGAAGCTTCTTGAAAAATAAATTGTAGGTGAAATGTATCAACCTTCTTAATCCTGGTCTCATTAGCAGATGAAAATTTCAAGAAGTCACGCTTTCCGTTTCTGTATTACTCTTGCACGGCAAAACCCCACACCGAGGGTTTGAGGCAACCTTTTAAAACGGTCTAATCTCTTCTCATTAAATAGTGCTGCCATTTTTAAAGGTGGCATTTTGTGCTAATGAAATTACTGACCAGATGTCGTGCAGAGTGCAAAAAACAAAACCCAAACAAACATTGCAATAGGTAAATAATAGCAGCTCTTCCATTAAAAACAACTAATAAGATTCCTGGGTGTTGAGAAGGAAATGGTGAACACATAGAAGAGGAATAACAGCAAAACAGTTAAATCATGTGCTGTTTGGTTGGCCTGTAACTTTGTTACACTTCGAAGAAGGTCAGGGACAAAAAGGTGTGGTTTGTTTAGTAAAAACATTAATTTTAAACCCCTTACACTTAGACTGCAATTTTTTTTTTTTTTTTGCTTCTTGTCTTTTTTTTTTGTGTTAGGTCATTACTTTTTTTGACAAAGCTACCTTTCAATTTTGCTTTTAGTATTTTCCGCCTACTTTTAAGGAAGAGAGGCGCCAGTAGTTATAGCATTGTCTGTTAAGGCAACTGTTGAATGGTCTGTGTGCAATGGGACAAACTAATTTTGGTGTGCCGATGCTCACCACCATTAGTAGCAGGCTGGATTTCGGGTCCAAGGTTGTATCTGTTCTCTAAGAGCTTGGCTGGGCCTGGCAGGCAAGATGCTTAAAGAGCAGTCCTGACAAAAGGCTATTTCACTGGCAAGATTTGAGACTACATTTTCAAACAGCAGCTCTGCTATTCTTCATAGAATCACAGAATGGTTCGGGTTAGAAGGGACCTTAAAAACCATCTAGTTCCAACCCCCCTGCCCTGGGCAGGGAACCTCCCACTACACCAGATTGCTGAAAGCCCCGTCCAACCTGGTCTTTATTCAACCATATTGTGTGTTTCTTGTTTCTGATGGACTAGGAGACAGGTAGTAGGAAACTGTGCAGTATTTCTTTTTCCCTAAAATTTACTTCATGGAGTTACCTTCTCCCTTCCCAGCAACTCACCTCTCTCTGATGAAGATGATGGGTCATACCACTGGCGTGTGCTGCCCAGGACATCTGTAGCTGCATGACATCTCTCAGGATGACAAAGAAAAGTGCTTGGGAAAAAAAAAAAAAAAAGAAAGAAAGAAACCCTGAATAGTGCATAAGGAACTAGAGCTGCCAGTTAGAAAACAATTTGCACTAATGAAATCTTGCCCCTAAATCGGGGTTGCGGACAGATGTCTCTGCTCATTCGGCATTCAGAGCCCGTGTCTAATAGTGCCGCTTTGGACCTGTGGTCTGCTTCCCTCTTAAATGTCCAACACACTCATTTACAGCCAAATTATTGTTCGAGGTCCCTTTTCGCCTAAGAGTACTACTGTTTCTTTTCTGTGGGGAGTCTTGGTAGGACTTGTATGAGCCCTTCTTCTTGCATACATATGAGCATTTTAGTACTTGAGCCTGCTGCTCTAATTTTTCAGTAGTCTGCCACGGAAACTGTCAAAGCTGCAAGTGTTTCTTTTAGATTAGCCGCACTTTGCTTTGACATATCCAGATTCACATGCTACAGCGTCAGACCCTCGGAGGTAAAGATTACCCATACAGCCCGCTCCGTACGTCGAGTTCCAGTCTGTCTTTTTAAGGAACAGAAAATGGTGAGTGGTTTGGGCCTTCACAGTGAGCAGCAAGGACCGATGTGTGTTACACAGAGAGGCTAATTAGAGCAGCAAGCTGCCAAGAAACACTCACTGAGCAGCTTTCCTAGGATAGCTAACTTTGGTCAGGCAGCGTACTTGGGCATTGTTTTTACTGCAGAGGCAGCCCGCGTAATGTGAGCAGTGTTTTCCTGATCGCCTGGTTTTTCTGTTTGCTGAATACGTTTTCCCAAAATTGTTTCGATTACGATCCAAATTTGTTTTTCTCATCTCAGTAAACTTATAGAAAGAATCTTCAAATGCACATATCACCTCGTCATCCTCATTTTTATTTTTGCCATAAAAACTCTCATTCACCATGTAGCAAAGAACACTGTTTGAAAGAAACGCTGTTATAACACAGAAGAAACTCACGCTACGGACCATAGCCAAAGACATACCAAACAGAAACTGATTGAAAGTGTAATCTTCAAAGCAGATTAAAAATTTCTGGGCTTGGTGTAGATTCTTTAGCCAGGACTCCTCATACCACATAATTTGAGAAATTGTTTAGATTCCAATAAATAAATTAATATTTGGTCAGAACATCCTTCACTGAGGCACGTTTTATTAAGTTGTGTAAATATGGGTATAAGCAGAGATTTTTCTCATGGTGGCTCAGTGATTTAGCCATCCCTGTACATTTGAGTCCATTTGCTCTCGTGTAATACCTTCTAGTTGCATTAATTGTCCTTTAATAACACAGAGATTTACAACGATGCCTTGTGAAACTGTCAGAGCAAAGACACTTGTTTCCTTACCGCACGGATGTGACCCGTAGATTTTCTAACTATGATGATATGTAAATATATTTCCTGTATAGTTTGCTTTTGCCATCATTTCAGTTCTAATTTCTCTCCCTGAATTAACCAAAATAGTTTGGAAAACCCTAGGAGGACTCATTAGCCCCTGCATTACATATAAATTTGTTGACACTTTCCTCGGTGTCAGAAGGAGCTGTTACTAGCCTCAAGCAGAATCTTATCTGGTTGTTGCTAATCTCCTAATTTGTGCTTTGCTGAGAAGGAGATGCTAAAGGTGTTGATTATTTGGATTCGTGCTTAGGTATCAGAGATTCATCGCAATTCACTGACAAAACTCCCTGTTCCTCCACAACTCATCTGCCTGGGTATCTGTCAGACAGTATGCTGCTGGTAGTATTCCCTGCATTTTGCCACTCTGGAGAAATATTTATGTCATTTAAAAAGCTGTGTGTTTGCCACGCGTTTCAAAGTTTCTGTTGGAGTTCTTGGATCCTCTGTTACACTCAGAATCTTCTTTATGGGTGAGGGAAGTCCACTTTACATATTAAAATGAAGCCAAGAGTTTATTGTAAGCATAATGGAAATCTTAACAGTTTACTTCAGGAATCATCACTATTTTAGATCTAATTATTACAGAAAAACAGAGAATAATAATGCACTTGAAAAAGAAAAAATCTGTACTTACGTACAGAAAAGCTTGCCATAATACCAACAATACAATTAAAATTGTAACACAGACACTTAATTTCTACCCCTTTTCCTGGTGTTATGCTCTGTCTTCCACTGCTCCTCTGGGTATGAAGGTCAGTGGCTCCATGCTGATGTTGCCGGTGGGGTGAGGTTATGAAAAGTCACCGTTTGAAGTCCTTTGCCAGGAGGAATACAATGTTCTTGTTAATGATTTTTCTCTTTTTTTTCCCCCCCCTTTCCACTTTGGGTCTTTTATGTATGTTTGCTAGCATGCAAACACATTAGTCTTTCTTCAGTGGTCCACAGTTCTAGATTACGTCCAAATTTACTGTTTATGGTGCACTTTATGTATGGTGGATAGTATTTCTTTGTTCTCTTTCTTACCCCTAGGACCAGTTATGTCCAGCTCTGTATTTTTTTTTCACCGTCCGCTAGTGAGTCTAGTGGTGTCTTGTGCCAAGCCTGCGTCCCATCCCTTGTCACCCCGTCCTTTATTCCCTCACGCCACACCTTGGGTTTTCTCAAGGCTCCCATCATCCTACATCTCTACACTAAAACATTGTGTTGGAGTGGTAAATATCTCATTCTACCTACAACAACCTTCTGTTACTGCTATCTGTATAAAACTATGGCTGTACCACACACAGCTAAACAAAATAAAAGAAATTAACCTCAGACACCTGGTCAATTAGAGAAATTGCTGTCACAGCTAAGCCAAATAAAATGAAGCTGTGGGCAGGTCAAGAGAAGTTCGGACAGAACAAGCCTGATGAGATTTCTTTGTTTATTACCCTCCACCCTGGTCTTCTGTAAAGATGGATGAACGGTAAGTCTGTAACCTCTGCAAAATACCTTGATTGTACATCAAGGAAAATCCCATAGGGCTTTTCTTCTTTGTCCTTCCTCTTTCTTGTAGGAGAAATAAAGTAGTGCCCCAAAAGACCATGACAGTCAACGCTGCAGAGCTGCTCTACCCTCCCATCCCAGAGACACGTGTGGCAACGTGCACTTAAACTGGCAAGAGTGTTCAGCTTCTGCTCAGACTAGAAATTAACACCAACTTAAACCCCTATAAAATTCTAAGCATTCTTGTCTAATTTACTTAGCAGTTATCCCAATGTGTTCCACATTATTAAGTATTATAGGGTGAGTGGAAAAATTTTTTCTGAAGCAAGTCGAGATTTGTTTACTTGTTTATGATCCGTCATATCACAGCAACCACCCACACTGGACATTTTAAAATATTCAATATGAAGATTTGTCTACTAAATTATCTTTGTTTGTTCTACCTTTATTTATCTTTTGAAATTCAAACCAACATCTGAAGATTAATGTGGCATGTTCCTATCTCAGTACTTTTGTTCCCTGATACATATCAGACCAGAAGAACATTAAAAGAATGTCTGAACTACAAGTACGGTTGTATCAGTCTTTGGAACAGTGTAATATTGGCCGCTAAACCTAGCAAAGAAAAAAAAAAAAAAAGGAATATTTGACAGTGAGCAATATACTTATTTTGTTGAACTTATGGTTTAAAATTAAAAGCAGCAATCTTAATAAATGTCATATAAATTGAAACGTATAAAAAGTAGTTTCCCTTCTCTTTTGTGTAAATGCAACCTTTAAGAATAGGGATGCTTACAATTTTAATAATCTCAAAATCCTGTGATTTAAGCCCAGCGTTACTGGTATGAAGCCAGGTTTTAAAATATGGGTCTTAAACCCAAAGTTCATGGCAAACTTTAGTCCAGGGAATGTTTACTGGCGTCTGTAAAAAACTGAATGTATTTTATTGGCTCTGCTTTCTTACTTACAACAAAGATCAGGCAAATTGCATAAAGGTATTTGCAGTAGATAATATGAGATTGCTAATAGGGATTCAGCATTTGAATGTGAAGACACGTAGTCCCTGGGACTGTTACCACGTTTTTTGAATTGCTAGCAACAAGTTCACTTGCAGGTTAATTTATCAGCAGCGCCATCCTACACATCAGGACAGTAGGCAGCTTTCTTCTGCTCGAGCCTTCGTACTTTCGTGATGATCCGGCAATATCTCTCCTTTTTCAATGCTTCAGCGATTACATCAGTCTAGAATTAAAGAACACCATTGGACAAGTTTTATACAGATATTGCTATCGTGAAATACTGTCCTGAACTCCAGCCTTACAATAACTTTGTTAGTCAACCGTTTTGCAATATTTTTTGGGACGCTTACAGCATTGTCCTTGGATCAGTAAGTAAGAGAGGTTACTTTGACAGATATTTTGTCACTTATCAATAAGATGTGCTTCAGTCTTTTTCAACTAATTTACAGAACAAACTAGACCTGATACTATAATAATAATAATTCAAAACATATTTTGATTTCAAATTTGTACAAACAAAAGTGAAAGAAGTTTCAGGAAAACTGATAAAGAATTTGTGCTGTTTGTTTGCGACTCATGCCAAAAATCACTTGAAATGCTTCTAATCCTATTTTTCATTTGTCTTAAGCAAACAAGACCATAATATACCTCAGTGGTGTAAGGTGGGAATGAAATATTAGTAATAGGAAGTTGAGCATAGCATTATAAACTGCTCTTGTGGCTGATCAAAAAGCAGCTATTTTTTTGAATTATTACAGAGAAACAGAGGATACAGATTGTGTTTTAGATGCACAGATTTTTCTTTCTAATTCATGTTCTGTAAAGAAACGAGTCTAGTGATAGTGACTGATATAGTTGACAGATGCCTATAGAATACGCTGGGGAAGGAACAATCCATTAAGCTCTTACTGAGTGTCTGTCTTTAAAGATGAGAAGATACTAGTAAACCTCAAAGTTTACTTAGTCTTTTGTTTTCAGCCCTGATCCCTATTTTTGTGAAATCCAGGAGCGTATTTTGTGTTAGACATGGGATGGGATGGGTGGGATGAGCTTTGACAAGAGGAAGAGGCTGGAAACTCCTGTCCAATCACCCATTAACTCCTTTCCTATCTCATCTCTTCACCCTGCTGATTCTCCTTCCTGAAGTCCTCAATACACACTTAAGAGCTTTTCTCTTGCGGGTGTGCCGTATAGTGCTGTTATGACACACAATCAGCTATGCTTAAACTAAAATAAGTGAAAATCCATCGCAATGAAACATTTGTGAGTTACTTTCAATGTTGGAAAGATTTAAAAGCAGCATTTGTAAAGTGCTTAGTCTCTTGTTGGACCGTCCAACCTTTAATATGGATTTCTTCCCTGAATACTTTTTGTATCATTAATAAATAGATTTTTTTCTGTGTACTTTTTATATTGTTTACATTACTTTTCACTGCAGTTTAATATTGGAACCATCACATTTTATAGCACCATAAAGTTATAAAGGCTACACCAATTTCTAACATAATATTTTTTATGGAAATGACAAAGATTTTCTATGAAGTCAGCCTTCCAAAAAGGCCTGTAGTGCTGCTCTCCGCAGACGGTAATAATAGCAATAATATTTATTTAGTACCTTTCATCTAAGATTGGCAAATATTTTGCATTAAGTCCTAGCTCTATGTTTGCTTTAGACTATGCCGCTGCATTTTCTCTCAGCAGGAGTATGAAGGTAAATCAGACTATTGCTTTTATAGATGCTGTACCCGTAATGAGAATGTAAATGATACCCCCTTCGCAGAGATTTGGTCATCAGCAGCATCAGGCCTCTTCCTTCTCTCATTATAAAAAAACAGGGGAGGGGGATGGCACTGAATACCGACACACCACCCGTTACCTACAGCGCTTTTGAGACCCACATACATTTTTGTCCCGATTATTAGAGCCTCCCTTGTGCTGCAAGAGAAATGGGTATTTTTCTACTTTTCTGAGAGGAAAATGTAATTGCAAGGATTAAGGTGATCACGCAGGTTCCGGTCAGCAGTGAGGGAGGGTTTGAGCTAGAATACATTGTTCCAAATGAATACTTCTTAATTTTAATGATTTGATCAGTATCTTTAGAGTGCGAGTCATTTACTTTTGGTATGTATTGGAAGGGCATACGTTCACTCAATTTGGTAACACTACATCTAGGGTGATCTTTTTCTGCATACAATAGGGAACTCAAAAAAACCCCCTGATTATGACAAAAAACAACTGACAAACAGAAATATTCTTCTTTCTCTTAGAATGGCTTTCTAAAATTTCTCTAGTTACTTATTAATAATTTTTTCTCTTCCAAACAAGTGAAAATTATATATTTGTCAACCCAATACTATAATTTTTTTCATGTTATGTTGGAATGCTTTGGTCAAAACAGCTTATATTTTAGCAGCTTTAATTCTAGTAAGCCTTGATGATGCTCAATTTTCTTAAGATATAAAATAGGAACGAGATCTCACGCAGTATTTGCAATTTCACTTCTTCCAGATAGCCTAAGTTTGTCCTGTGAGCCAAAAGCTTTAGATCTCCTCAACGCAATAAGAACGTTGTTGCTGACTTGGTTTTGCAAGAATTTAATCCTTTTGTAGTGCCCAAATAGGAATGCAGTGCTGAAATATCCAGAAGAACCACTTCAAGCTGTTGTATTAGTAACATCAACTTATTACCATGGAAATGCCACTCTTCCAGGATTTAACTTTGAATATTAGAAATCATAGTCTGTTCAGTGAAAGAACTGCTTTTCAAAGATTATTATTTTATATACTTAACATAGGTAAATGACAAACAAAACCAAAGACCTGTAAAGGGATTGATGCCATTCCAAGTATATATTTGAGATTTCCCCTCCCACTTAGTGTTTTCTTACAAAATTGTACAGAAGTTCTTACAAAAGCATTTTAGTTGCTAGGGCTATTATGTGAATACTCAGAAAATATTCAGTTTGTTTCACTTAATGTCAGGACTAGAATTTTTTTTTCTTTTAATAAAAAAGCTAAATATACTATTTGGACTCATGTCAGTCCTTACTCGATAATTGGTATCATCTCTTCACCAGTTCTTCAGCTCTAGTCATAACTGCCAGGATCACTTTCCTCTTTGCCTGACATATTGCTGCCTCATATTTTAGTCTCTGCTTACGTGTTTGTTTTCCCACTGCAGCCTCGTCGCGCGGTAAGTATGGCATTACCATCATGTGTAAGAGGCCAAAAGGCTCTGTGCCAAGTTACCACCACAGATTTCAAGCCTGTCCAGACCTCCCTGGAGACTATTTTAGTTCATGACACCAGCTATCTAATGACCTATTGTCCACTCCGGTTTAGCTTTTGCTTAATTTGGTACAATTGTGCATCTATTGGTATGTATACTATAGCTAATACAGTAATAACAAGTTACTGACTAGAATGAATTCTCTATGGCCCTGGTATAAAATGCAGCATAGAGGACTGCATGCATGGGAAGATAAAAGAGTCCTTGAAAGGGCATGCCCAGGATGATAGTAGAGGCCACAGGGGTAGAAACATCTCAGCTGTGGTCAGTTACTGGATATAAAATGACCACAGCCTTGGGAGTTTGGCCAAATTAGTGTTTGGGGTAACTAAGAAAACAAAGAACAGGCATCCAACAATAACACACATCTTGTATAGCAACTTCAGCCAAAATGTGGTTTTGCAGGAAAAGGAGGAAAGAGCAAAGTGTAAGGCATGCTAGAAAACATCAAAATCATGCCTAAATACAGGACGAAGAAATGGTAAACATTAATACCTTCCTCGTCTCAGTGAAGGACTTGGGATGCTGAAGACTTGCTGTAAACCTCCCTCCCCATGTTGAAGGTGTTGACTTCAGGACCCAGGAGGGCGGTGGAAGGCTGAACGTACCACCAGAGAAAGGGGTAGGTACTAGAAAGTTTGTTTATACACCATTTTAATTAGGTATAATTTGAACTAATAGTAATTCTTCTATTAATCTGGTAAGACATTAATTAGGGTAACAGTAAATTACTGGGTTTGCATATATGGCGTGGTCCTCTTGTCTGTAATGAGATTCTGATTGTAAGAAACAAATGAGACCTCAGGCAACCTAATCCGCGACTTACATGCAATGAATTGGAAATACCCTTCAGCAGTGTTTTTACACTTCTTTACTCTGTCTTTCCCAACTGTTCTTTCTCCTGTTTTCCTGTGTTGTTTTTTTTTTGCCTTTGTCGTTGTACCAGCTCATCACAGCCATCCACTTCTCAGACTGTAGCTTGGAACACAAAACTCATGTACACTACCTCAAGTGTTTATTATCAACTCATTAACCTCTCTTCCTTAAAATCATTCCATATGAGCCAGAGAAGATGCAAAAGAATTAATGGTGAGTTGGTAAGCAGTGGGACTCTCTGATTTTCTGGTTTTGTTTTTTAATTGCAAATAAATAAGTTTAAAAAAATACTTCTTATGCCTTTCTGCCTTCTGGATTGCCTGATAGCTAGTTATAAGAAGGGATACTAAGTTTCTCAGCGGATTGCTGCCAAAGTCTGCCATGAAGGTGCAAAAATTGAAGTGGCGTCCTTCTACGTGCCACTGCGCACGCACAGGCAGAGTTCTCCAGGCTCTTCTTGCCTGCAACCTGTGTTCTCCATTACAATGCCATGCAAGCTACCACACTTTTTACATTTCTACAATTACAAGAGTGTTTTTCAGGAAGAGCGTTCCAAATATATATAGAAAGAAAGCTGGAAATCATTTTGTGCCTTTGCAAATCTATCTATTATTGTGTAAGCTTTTCAATAAAGGAGTAAATCTGCATTATTGTACAGCAGCATGAGGACATAATCCTGATAGAAGCCTCTGTTCTCTACAGTCATAATGATTCAAAGTTAAAAGTACTAAACGGCTCTTACTTTTTTTCATCGTTTTTTCCTGACAATATGAGTAATTAAAAATTGAGGGGAGGAAAAAAGGAAAAGAAAAACCAAAGGAAAAAAGTATTAATGCTTCTCTTAGATCACAGAACAGAAAGTGAATAAAGTTAGATTTATGGCATTGTTATACATTGGACTTTTGGTGGCTAAATATTGGTTGACCAGCTTGTGCATTTTCAATGTCTTTGTATTTTTCTTATTTGCTTTTGTCTTGTGAATAGCTGTCTACTGCTTATAAAAATTAAGATTTAACAGAGTTTAATGATCCTACAATTTAAATAGCTGTGAAGTTTTCTGTAAGGCTGCAGGCTACTGGCTAGATTAGCCTGTAGAGTAGCAGCCGCATGTTTTTATCGAATGTCTGCGCACTTCATTACGCAGCTATTACCTTTGATTTACATTTGTTCGGTCCCGAAATAGTTCCCATTACATTTCCTTATATCTCTGTGAAGTATTAGATTTCTGAAAATCCAGCCTCTACGTAGTAGTTTTATTGATTTAAGAAATGGCATCTGTTAATTCAAACCCAGAGGCTACAGTTGGCTTCATAGAGATGTGGAGTAGAGCAGTAAGTAGTAAATACCCTGAGTAGTTCATATTCCATATGGTGTGCCTTTCTAGGAGCATACTATATATGCCCTTGTTGTGATTTAACCCTAGTTGTAGTTAAGCACCACACAGCCGCTCGCTCCCTCCCCCACTGGTGGGATGGGGGGAGAGAATCAGAAGAGTAAAAGTGAGAAAACTCGAGGACTGAGATAAAAGGCAGTTTAACAAGTAAAGCAAAAGCTGTGCATGCAAGCAAAGTAAAACTTCTTCTTAGGAAGAAGTTCTTTACACTGAGGGTGGTGAGACACTGGCCCAGGTTGCCCAGAGAGGGGGTGGAGGCCACATCCCTGGAGACATTCAAGGCCAGGCTGGATGAGGCTCTGAGCAACCTGATCTAGTTGAAGATGTCCCTGCTGACTGCAGGGGGTTGGACTAGATGGCGTTTAGATGTCCCTTCCAACCCAGCACATGGTTCTATGATTCTAAAACGGGGAATTCATTCCCTGGTCCCCATGGGCAGGCAGGTGTTCAGCCATGTCCAGGAAAGCCAGGCTCCATCAGGCATAATGGTGACTTGGGAAGACAAATGCCGTCACTCCGAACCTCCCCCTCTTCCTTCTTCCCCAGTTTATATCCTGGCTATGATATCACATGGCACGGAATATCCCTGTGGTCAGTTGGGGTCAGCTGTCCCAGCTGTTTCCCCTCCTAACTTTTTGTGGCCTCCCCGCAGCCTGCTCGCTGGTGGGGTGGTGTGAGGAGCAGAGAAAGCCTTGATACTGTGTAAGAGCTGCTCAGAAAGAGCTAAAACATCCCTGTGTTATCAACACTGTTTCCAGCGCAAATCCAAATCGTAGCCCCTTATCAGCTACCGTTATGAAAATTAACTCTACCCCAGCCAAAACCAGCACAGCCTTGAGAAAAAGAGGGACAGAGAGAGGAGGTGTGTGTCTGAGGCATTGTGCGGGCTACAGAGATTCTGCTTCCTCACGGTTGAGCTTCCTGGAGAGAAGAGGCAGAAAACAGCTATTGCCCTCCAGGACAATCACGGTCACAACTTTACAGCTGACCATTGTCAGGCTTGTGCAGTCTACAGAAGTCCCAACTGTGTTGGTCTCGTCACCAATGAACAAAATAAAACAAAACTTCCATTTCGAACAGTCCTGCAGCGGAGGTGCCCCCTGCAAGATCTCATTTCACATGTGCCTAAACAAATACCGGTGTAGCTTCTGCCATTGCTTCAAAAAAGTCTTTCTCTCACAACATATTTGAGCTTTAAAGTCTAAGGTGTTCTTCACAACTTTTAAACTCGCCATACAGCCCTTATAATTAGCCCTGTCTTTTTGAGTGGGTGAAACTGTACCTTAACTAATCTGCTTCAGGTGAACATGTTAGTCTCATGAGAAATGGAAGAAGAGGAAGAGCTGAAAAGCAAATTATGGAAAAAATAAATCATATCATGCCACAGTGTCATCGTCCTCCTCCTCAGCCATTTTTCATTATCTTCTACTGTCATTGTAACCTTCCGCACAAGGTTAAATGTCACAGTGTGGTTGGATCAAAATAGCAACATTGCTCACATGTGAAAAATACTATACCAATGACTATACCCTATTTCCTGGAGAGAGGTGGTACAGAGACGTGTTAGCACACTAAAAAGAAAAGGTAGACCGAGTTCTACATTTGAATTAAGATGTGTCAATCACATACTGATGCCAGAAATTATTTCTGTCAATATCCCAGGTTTCTTTGGATCCTTGTATACAAATTTGTTACTTTTTAAATGCCATCAAATCTAGTTTAGCAAGACAAAAAAACCCCAGAAATCAGATTATTTCACTTTGATTGAGCCCAAAACAATATATATAACAACAAAATAACTGCAGAGCTGATTAGTATGGAGAACAGAGGGGATGAGCATCTCCAGGAAATGAGAAATGAAGGGGATGTTCAAAACACGCAAGCAGATCGAATTGTTCACAACAGCTTACACTATTTCCTAACAAACAAAATAATATTAATAACAGAAAGAGCCAGGGCATGTCTCAGATGTCACCGAAAGGTACTGCTAAGCAGAGTCTTGTAAGGGATGTCATACCAGACAGCAAAATGTAGGTAACAGTGTCCTGTTTAACATCAGTATGTTACGTATTTGCCTCCACGTAGTCTTATTTCATCCCTGCTCTCTTTCTGTCTTACAGGGAGCTGGGCTTTTTTGTCACCCTTATTCTCCTGCTGTCTCTTCATAATCTTCTGTAACTCAGTACAGAAAGATGTGGACCTGGAAAAATCTTGAGTTTTTAATTTAATTTCCCTGGATGAGGTGTCCTTAATCCGTCTCCTCACAGATTTTTATTTTAATGAAAGCCTTTATGTTTTAATGATTTGTTTTCAAATTTCTTTTCTTAGACCACTATGTTAGGTTTTGATAGCAATATATATTACCAGTATAGAAGCTTCCAGGATAGTTTCAGAACCAGTAAAAAAGAGCTCTTTCTTTACTAAATTTTATGTTCATTTGATGCTTTTCTACAAAGGGAGAAGCAAATAAAGTATACAGTTTCTATAAAAAAAAAAATTATACATCAGAATAAGGAAGAGCTGTTCTTTGGAAACCCCACATTTTCAGATGGGACTAAAATGACTTTTTCACAAGAGTGTTTTGTGCTTCTTCTCTTGTTCTCCTTACCAGAGTGAAGGAGTGAATACAGCTTTTCTGCTTCACTACCCGTCTAGCCAGTGTGGCCTTTCTCTACCTATATTTCTGGTTATTGAGTGCTCTATTCATCCGTTCTGTTATTTTTGTCCTTCATATATCTGTCCAGTTATTGATTTTAGCTAATACTTGCATGGATTGTTAAAACATGGAGAGTTGATTTATTTAGCCCTTTATAAAATGTTCCAGACAATGCAACCTGTACCACTTTACCTCCAGATTATACTGGAATTGAGTTTTAGTCAGCAGTCAAGAGCATAACAAAAAGCGTGTTTTACTAGGAAATTCCAAACTGCACAATTAATACAATTGTAACACATTTTGTTTTCTGAATGTCCATTTTCATGGCCATTTCCAAACAAAAGCAAATTGAAACTCCACTTAATCCAAGAACTCTTTCCTGGTATCTAATATTTCTAGGTTGTTTTTTGGTTTTTTTTTGGTTTTTTTTGTTTTTTTTTTTAATTCATTTCCTAATTTGATCCTATTAAATTTATTGCTACCACTTTGTTCCTTCCTAAATCCTTTTTTGCCTTTGGAGTTTACAACCTTTATCCAGACACAGTGTTCTCACGTCCCTTGTCTGTTATCATTTGGCCGAGGTACTCAAAGTGGCATTTGGCTTTTACATTTTCTCTTCCTAAAATGTTCTCCCTCATCTTTTGTTCATTTTTGCTGCTCCCCGCTCTGAAATGCATCTCATGTGCTCATTTACTTTTCTAGTAAAACGGTGCCCAGAACTGAATGCAATATTCCAGGCTTAGTTGTGTGAGTGTTATGTTGTGAACGATTATTATTTCCTCGCTCTTTGACACCTCTTTGTATGAAACCCAAAAGCTCATTGGCCTCCCTTAATGCCCTATCACTCTATAGATTCATGCCTAATTTTCTACCCATTACCACCTCCATGGTTCTTTAAGCATTACTGCTTTCCAGGTTTCTCTCTCCCACTCCATAGCTACGTTTTGGGTTATTTTTCTTCATATATTATTAGATAGCCTTGTTCCAAATTCAATCTCGTTTTGCTGATTCTAATATTGCTTGGTCCCTTCCTATTATTTTTGTGCCATCACTGGTGTATGCAACACCTCCCAATTTAGTATAATATGTGAGTTTCATTAACTTGCTGTTTACTCCCACTTTCAAATCATTAATGAGGATGTCAAAAATCCCTGGAACTAACACTAGTCCCTTCAGCGCTACTAGACAGCTCCCCCACCACTTGGTACATCGCTGTGTATCATTATCCCTTGTTAATGGCCCTTCAGTCACTTTTCAGTCCATATGACAGTGTTCCTACCCAAATGACTTTTAATTAATTTTGAGAGAGGGAATTTGACAGCTTATATGAAATGATTTTCTTTTTTTTTTTTTTTTAAGTGCCTGACACAAGACTCATGCAAAAATAGATTATAAAATCTATTTTCCTTTTTTATACTAAGATTAAAATTCTATCATCAACAACAAACCCATCTCTCTTTTTCCTGACAAGTTCGTGTTGCTCATTCCTTATGATTCCATTATCTTCTAGCTATTCAATGGGCCTTTTGCTCCTGCTATTTATTTCCTTGCTTCATTCAAGCTGAAATTTAAGCCTGTGATCTGATGGGTTCAGTATTATTCATAATTCTACTACTTGTTTGCTTTTTTGCTAATATTTCAGGAACTCACCAGCTCTCTCTGAATCTGACAGCAAAATTATTATCAATCAGGCATTTGTTTTGCCCTATTGTGTCTCCTCAAAATTGATGTCTGCTACAATCAAATTGCCTGTTACGATATTTCCAAGGTTTCCCTTACTGTTCCCCTCGTCAGTAACTTTGTCTATGAGTTGCTTTGAAATTGCGCAGCTTCTTTTCCTTCTTTCTTAATTGAAAAAAAAAAAAAAATCCATCCATAATTTTCGTCACAAATTTTCCTCCATCTATGTATTCAGAACCCTTAATAGGAGGGATGGTGGGGGGTGCCTTCTCCCCATCGTTTTTGATTGCTTTCTCTGTAACCAGTGTTTTTAAGCAGATTTCTTAGCACTTACAATTCCCCGGGGGTATAGATTCATAGATTATAAAGCTACAAGGGACCATTACGATCATCTACTCTGACCTTCCGCACGGTACATAACAGCAGTGGTGAGGAGCACCTTCAAACCACCTGCTGGGAAAACAAAATGGTACGTAAAACGTTTAGAGTAAAAATGTGCTCATTCGTCTCTGTTCTATTCAGATTCTCCTATTATACTCATCACGGCAGCACGTCCTGCAAAATTCAAGGGAATGTCTGGTGATATATGCCCCTCTCTGGATGAGCTTGGCGGGGGCCATGGTTTAATAGAACACTGCACCTATGCCCCTAGCTGTTAAAAAAGAAGAAACAAACACAAAAGCCTACAAAAACCACGGTGAGCTTACAGGAACATTTATAAAGATTAAGAAAACACTTCACTCCGGGGATCAAGAGGGTAAAGAGTTCTTTCTTTTCTCCCCAACATAGCAATCGTGTAGTGGGTTGTGTTCTGTTTAAATGACGAGTACACACTGAGCTCCGTCAAATACGCACAAAATACCCCAGTTCTTTTAGGATAAGCAATTATCAGCTAATGACAGTTAGAGATGGGAATGAAGACAGATCCAATTAAATTACTGATGCACCGCAAGATCTCACATCAGATCCTAAATTATATTTCCATGGGCAGTTTGGGTGCTGGCTGTGGTGGTATGCCATAAAACCAGCACATTATGTCCTGATAACAGCGCCATAAAAGAGATTCACTACTACTCTTACCCTCACTATTCACCAGAGTACATTTGTGGCAACCTTCCAACACAACTGCAAACTTTTCTGCTTCTTTGCCAGTTTATGATGTTCATTTCAGGATTTTGAAAAATCATTGTTGTATAAATATATAAACTACTACAGATATATGGCGTCTACAGCTAGCTGCTTCTTCCTTGGTATTTGTGTGGGGAATCCAGCAATTTACACTGATTGTGTTTTATTCTGTCTGTCTTAGCATCTAAAACCTAGCAAATAACCATCTGAAAGTTCAAAAAAAGCCTTGCTATACATACTTCACTGCATTCTCATACACTACTTGGGAAAGCAAGGGGAAAATAGAGAATATCCGCGTCTTGGCATCTTTTTTCATGACTTGTTACAGTCAAAAGGAAGTTTTCGAATGATAATCAGGGCTGGAGTACAGTTTGCTGTGAAGTGTTTTTTATTGCTCTTTCAGAAAAAAAAGTTATATCCTCAGTATCCCCAAAGCATAGACTTCCAAAGCTTTGAGGGAATATCCAGGGACCTAGCTGCCTCCCAAAAGAGCTTGACTGCACTTCTCACTGCATTTTTTGATTCCGTTAGGGACTCGTCACTTGTCTCAGGACACCTTAGAATATGTCTTCCAACAATGCTGCCTAAATTTAGAAACTTAAAAATGGCAAAACCACACACATCAAGACAATTAGCTATAGGCCTATAGCATACTTATATAATAAAATTTAAAAAGTGGTTTCTTAAGAATCTACAGCCAGTCATTGATGTGTTACGTATGTTGTGGAGAACTTACATTCAATAAGACCACTATTCATCCTCCTGGTTTTATTATATGCTAGAGATGTATAGCATCTCTACAAGAGTGTTAAAAATTATTTTAAAAATAAAATCCCAAATAATTTCAAATCTAAAAAATTAGACTGCTTGCATTATGGTGGTCTTGGATGAATATAAAGTGAATAAATACCAATATAAAAAAGATTGAGGCTGTATACTTGTTTTCCTCTTTTTGTATCTTCCATGCTTAATGAAAACATGAAATTGAATGAATCATATAACTGTCAGCTTGAAGATTACCTGTTGTCTATAATTGAGGGTTAGAATACTAAATTTAGGATTAGAATGCACCAGACAGTGTTTTTGCCAAACACCGTCTAGGGATGACTTAGCCACAGGTTGGAGAATAAGTACGAGCAAACTAAAACGAATCACCAAAAAACCCCAAACATTTGAACCTGAAATATAAGGAGATTTGCATATAAGCATGCTGAGAAATCCAGTGATTAAAACAAATTACATCTCCATTCTCAAGGACGCCTCTCTGTCCTGAGTACATATGGAGTAAACCACAGTGAGAGGAAAATCTCGCAGTATCATTTCGTTGGAACAGCAACAAAATAATTGCAACAGCGTTTAAATTCGCTTGGAACCACAAACATTCTAAGCCCTGAAAATAACCAATAAAAAACGGAGCAGGAACAGTGGGAGCTTGTGGGGAAAAAGTGAAATTAGAAGAGGAATCACGTTTCTTTTTCACACTGCTGAAGAGTGTGTGCACCCAGAAGCCTGTCTGAAATTTGTGTCTGTAATATTTTGGCGAATACAAGATACTATCCCTCCATGTCAACCTCTCCACGTTTAAGAGTAGGCAAATGCTTCAGATTAAATTCCAATGAATATGAGAAACTGTAATTACTGGCAGTCATAGTCAACATCGCTTCATGCTTAGCATGAAGATTTATATGTGTCTAGACATGGGCTTCCAATCCTTACAGCAGCACCTGATCTTATCTTCTTGAACTGGATTTTACTCTGGATTTATAGAGCTATAACCAAGGACAGAAAAGGATTCAAAATCTCACACGGAAACAAACGAGTTTTAACTTGAAGTCCTGTGATAAGAGATCTTATTAAAATAACCTTAGCTTTATCAAAATGCTTATTAGATAAAAAAGGCATTATAATGGGAACGAGCAGGCTAGTTGCCAAGAACCCATTAATAAAACACAGCATATATTACCAGTGGACTGAACTGAATCACAGTAGTGATAAAAAACTCAGTTAAAATGTTCCATGATCAAGATATTTATGCTTCTTTCTCTAAACTGGAAAGGAAAAAAAAATAAAATTGACGAAATGACACTTTTCCAGTCACTTGTATTGACAAAATAAATAGTAGGAGTGGGAGTGGGAAGGCATTGCAAGGAAATAAGAAAGTAAATTGTAATCCCTTGAGCAGAAACACTCATTTCCTAGCTTGCAGTCCTTATTCATGAAGGGAACAGTAACGTAGCACTTGCATTGACCAGAACCTGGAAATGAAAAAGGAAACTATAGTTGATCTTTGTATAGGGCAAATGGTCTTAGCAACCTAGAGTTTAGGAAGCTATTGTGTGTAGGGTTGCAATACTATTTTAACACTATGGGGTTTTTATGGGTTTTTTAAGTCTCACTCATGGCTGTTCTGATCTAGCGTTGGTGATAGTTGTGGTTTAAGTAAGAGATTGAGCTTGATGATCTCCGGTCATCCCTTCCAAGCAGCAGTTCTACGATTCTGTGTCAAACTGCAGCACCTGATTTTCTTATAGTTTCTTACATTATATAAATACATATAACATGAGTGGTTTAGAATAAAAAAGGTAGTAAAAAAGCTATATTGCTTTCTTCATACTAAGTAGCGTGGAGGTCAGCATCATCTTCAAAAGGCAGCTTTCCATGGGATTTTACTTGTCACACTTTAGACTCTCAACCAAAACCATCCGTAACTATGCATTGCTTTACACTTAGGTAGATCCCCAGATTCATGTAAAATCCCTTTGACTTAGGCAGACTCCACCCAGATACGACCAGAGTGGTTTTTAAATTTCTGGATGCCTAGGAATGCTCTCGGTACGTTCGAGAGACAGGACGGTCACGTTGCAGTACGTGCAGCAGCATCCGCTGAGCATTGCGGAACCAGCCAGTGGGGAGTGTGTGCAGTACACCCGGCCTCCTGCTCCGCGCGTGGGCTACGTCTTCACCTTCCCAGCAACTGCTTTTCCAGATACCTCACGGCCATAGGAAAATGGTTTGGAAAAGAAAGGAAATGCTCTATTTCATGGTTTTCATTATGGACATGGAGATGACTCATAGGACAGAGAAAAGCTCACGTTATGCGGGATGATGGTGACACCCACAGTGACAGATGGATCTTTGGAGACTTTTCAAACAGGGTTCTTATGACCTTTGCCTGGTGGACTGAAGCATCACTGTAGGGCTGCCCATACAGCAACAGGGAGGACTAAGGGTTTGATGAGGATATTAGCGTGACTCTAAGCCTCGCATCCCTGGAAGTATTTAAAAGACATGTAGATGTGGTGCTAAGAGACATGGTTCAGTGGTAACTTGGCAGTGCTAGGTTGATGGTTGGACTCCATGATCTTAAAGTTCTCTTCCAACCAAAATGGTTTCATGATTCTATGATTAATTCACAGTATTTTCACACACTGAGCCAAGAAAATAAAGTCCTTAAATTTTTCTTGGAGAAAAAGAAGAGCTAAAGAAGGAATTCAAGAGGCAAGACGAGCAGTTACACATTCATGATTCTCAGGCATTCTGGACAAAACAAGAAGTTAGAACGAAAAATATTTTCTATGTCAGCTTTTGGGATATCTAAATGACACTGGTGATGGCAGAGCTGCCCAGGATTAAGAGAGACCAAAGGACAGTTAAAGCTGTTCTGGCTTCCCCATCTCCGGACTGCAAGTCTTGCCTCTAACCGCCAGTATCCCAAATATTTATCTCAAATGCAAGTGTTTAGAAACATGCAGCTGAAAGGTGAGTTCTGACATAAGCGTAAAGAGGATGCACATATGTATATATCTTATGGTACAGGCTATACAACATGACTCTTAATAACCGCTGCACAACCATATTAGTCCCTCCGTTTTCATTTCTCTGCGATCACACATCTTCCGTGCAGAAGTCTGTGCTAGGAGCATTCAGTTTTATTTCTCCATTTGCTGTACACATTTTTCAGCTGTAGTTTAGACTTTGATGTCTTAAAAGTGTGTCCTTTTGCCTTATTTCTCCCACATTCATCTCTATTGCATCTGGCTTCATCAACCCAGCGTAAAAAGGAAGGAAAAAGTGCCAAATGCGGCACATTTGATATCTGAAGTGTACCTATTGACCTTTGGCCAGGCTGGATATTTTAATCCCACACTCGAAAATTACCCTTCAAAAGACTTGAATTCAAATTGCCAACATGATATGTCATCTTCTAATCTGATGTGACTGGAATGATAACGTTTGCGTTGATGTGCAATGTAATCCGGTGTGACTGATCAGATACAACCTGCCATAACACTGCAAAGGGCAATGCATCATGCTCAGAAATTAAAAGCAGCCTATTTTCTGGAAGTCGTAGTGAAAGGAATCTACCTGAATTTTACATATTATGGGGTTTTTTGGGGGTTTGTTTGTTTTGTTTTTTTTGTTTGTTTGTTTTTGTTGTTTTTTTTTTTTTTTTAACCCAACAGTGACAACTGCCTTAGCTAAATTATTCATTTTCATCGTCTCTTGAGTCTGACTCTAGTTATTCCTATTGCATCTGCATTTTGGCTATTTTTCTGTCAAGAAATAGGCAAATTTCAAAACACTGCAGAATGTCTAATGATTGGATTTAAACTGTGTTAGAACATTCTGCTTGGAAAGAATGCAGTTTGCAGTGTTTAAATGCATTGTCTCTAGCTTCTTGCAATAGTTGCTTCCCTTCTCCATGCAGAAAATGCTTCTTTCTGGTCTGAGATGCAGCTCTGGGTGCAGGGAACGCAGCACCCGGCTGCACCAGAAATCAGCATCTGTTAGTCTTTCCTCTCCCGCTATTCCAGGTTAGACCACTTTTGGGAAAGGTTTTACAGAATCCAGTGTCTCCCCACGTGATTTCATAAGTTACTCACAATCTGCAAGGCAAGTTACACCCATACAATCAGTGGAAATTCTTTCTAGTCCTCTGAAAAGGACAGAAAAATTTAATTATAAAATTATAAATTTACCTATCTCTCCATTGAGGGATAGGTAAAAGTATATGAGACGATCACCTGGGTGAAGTAGGTGGAGCAAAACAAAATGGGATCATATTACTCTTCAGCAAGACAGTCATAAGCGATGACACATAATTTTTTTGCATAATTGCGTAAAATCCTGTTGGAATATTAACAGTTTCCTGTAACAACAGATTTGCATGAAAGATCTGATGATATGTATGATGAAGAGTAATATTCAGTATTGCCCAGGACAGATTCGTCAGGCCAGGACGTTGAACAGAGGGAAGCAATACTGTGCAGGCACGGTGGTAAGGATGGGATATGCTGATGCGTCCAGTGATGTTTCTCCACGGAGGTGAGCAACTCGCAGACGAAGGATATTTCTTTCTCTAATGCATGGACACTTCGTATCACCCCGCTTCTTGTTTTCTTTTACTTAAGTCAAACAAGCTAACAAACATGGTTTCATCTTTCTGAGTAGGAACGAAATTTAGACAATCTGAAATAGAAAATGGCGAGTTTTAAAAATAGATGGTAATTGGACACTTCTATTTTTTTTTACGACCTCAAATATTTAAACCTAATTCTTTGCTTTCTGACCAAAGAGCCCTAGAAGACCTTGCCAGTAGTTTTCCCAGGTCCACTTTGCTCCTGCTCCATTGGGGTTAGAAATGCAGGAAGGGGGAGGTAGATGCTATGTGAACACAATGTTCCTGTTCTTGTAGAGGCAACAAGATGTTTAAAAGCATTTAAAAGATTACTTTGGCTTCTAATGCGAGAGGAATTGCAACAGTATTTTCTGATGAGGGTGGGATGCAAAAAAAGTAGTGAAAATTATGGAGAAAATAAATTTATGGTTTAAAGACCATATGGTTTATGGTCTTTAAATCCCTGAATAAAAACAATAACCTATATATTTTTTTTAAAAAGGAAGAAAAAAAAAAAAAACCCAACCCTCACTTGATAAAGATAGTTCCCTGACGGGCAAGCAATTCTGCAGCTTTTTAGGGTTAAAAGCATTATGTTGATATCAGACCACACCTAGAAAAATTAGTATGATTTGACAGCTCACTTCCCATAAATGTCATCCCTAAAAATGGTCCTCCTTTCTATTCAAATTCCCAACTTGATATGTCATTTTCTAAAGTGAAGTGACTGGAGAGAAAACACACACACCCCACGATGTGAAACATCGTCTGGTGTGATTGATCAGGTGCAAAATGCCATAACGCAGCGCAGGGCAATGCGTTTCACTCGGAATTTTAACCCAGGCTGTTTTTCTGGAAAACTGCAATGAAACAGAAAACCTACATCTCACCTTGCTGAATCGCTGAAGGTTTTAGGGCTGTATTTTTTCCATCATCTTGTTGGCAGAGCCTGTTGTTGCGATAGACACCCATCTCCCCATACATCCAAAGAAGAAGTGATGTTCTTTTTTCCTAACTTGTACTGAAAAGCAAATTACAAATCCTTTTTTTCCCAGTTGTCCTTTCCACAAAGTCATCCTTACGTGTGCATCCTTGCTGGATGACACCCAAGCTGCCTTCCCCCTTCAATTCACTCTAATTCATCAATATTTATCCTGACCATGTTGTGCTTGCAATTGCAAGTGCAGTTATAATGCTGTGGTTGTCACTGGACCAAACGGTAAATAGACATTGCAGTTGAACATAGGCATGTGGAACGAGCATATTCTCACTTCCGTATTGCACCCGGAATTTTGACCTGACACGTCTGCTACCCCTAATACTATTAGTCTTAATGGAAAAATGCCATATTGTCAAACCATTTTCGACAAGCACGTATTAATACCAGATGTCGAGGAATGGGGATTAAGAAGTTTACTCCATATTTCGTATTGGATTTCTGACAAATGTACCTTTCCATTTATATAGATCAGGAAGAAAAAATAAAATAAAAAACTATAAAAAAACCCCACACACTTTGAGCCATTTCTGAAGATCCAGTAAGATTTTGCTAAGAACGTGTCTTTTAATTCCCGACAATTTCCCTCCCCTTTTCCATAGAAAGGCCCATGCCTTTACATCTACTCTTTTGTATAACAGGGAATAGAAAAAGCAGCCTAGATGCACTTTGTATAAATTCTAAGCATTCCATCCAGAATTCTGCATGCTTTTCCCCAAAAATATATGTTTAGGATCCTTTCCAAGGTCTGTGAAAAGCCTTTAAAAGATTCTCATTTTAATGACTTTGCAGTGGAGCCTGACTACAAGCAATGCTTTAAGAAGAGCAACTACAGGATTGGATTAAATAGAGAATTTCTGAAATAAAGAGCACACATAAAAAATAGAGAGAAGTAAAGTGTTCTGGAGTAGAAGAACCAGCCTGAGTTTCAAGCTGGACAAAACTTGAAAGAAACTTTGAGTCAAAGAGAAGGCAGCTGGATTGAGAAAACTGAGAACTGACAGGAGTGGAATGAAAAGCAAATATTATACCACATGTTTTCTTACACATAGGTAAATGCAATGTTTGAAATAACTTTTTTTTTTTTTTTAATCCATACGTAATCAATATAAATTTAGTGCTAGAGAAACAGTTTTGAATTTCTGTTGATTTGCTGAGCTGTGAATTAAGAAAATGTACAATTCTGGAAAAAAAAAAATCCCTTTTAATTTGAAAGCAATATTGCATTTAAACATCCATCGATTCTGGTAAAGCAAAAAAAAGAGGTTTTAAGTGGTTTTAAAAGAGGAATGAAAATGAAACAAAATATGTGCTAATTAAAAACCTTCTCTTCCATTTTTTTTTTTTTTTTAATTTGACCAACAAACAGGCTATTAGTTGTCCAGCCTTAACGGTAAAACTCAGAAAGATAAAATGAGGAACGAAAAAAAATAGTTTTGCACACTTTCAGATAATTACACATGTTTATATTTCAAAAGAATACCTTCTCATAATTCAAAGAACCATTAAAACTTCTCGCTCCGCTACAAATTGCTTCCCCTTAATGGTAAGCCTCGTTTATCAATATTTTCTTTTTTTTTACTGTAGCGATACTACAGAATCTAAAAGAAGAAAGGCAAAGAAAGAGAGAAAGAAGGATAGAGTGAGAGAGTGAAAATCCTGACAACTGTATAATAAACAAGAACATAGTAGAAACAAATGGTGCATTGTTGCGCTGAAGTTGAAAATTCTTCTTTTTGAAAAATGTCAAAAAAATCAGGTAGCTTATTAAGCAACGCAGTAAGATTTTTATTCATTTGCCTGGTTTGTACATTATTAACTACCTATTTTGTGAAGAATGGAGATGGGATTTAAATGCTACTAAAATCTTAGCTGAACTAATGTAATCACAACAAAAGAGATTTGATATAAGTACACGTAACTGGAAATATAACAAACAATAATACTAACAGAAGGCATGGTGATATGGTGACATCCCGTGCTGATAGGAACATTATACGAGCCCGTACAGAATGAGGCTCTTCATCACAGTGGTGACCTGTTTGGCAGAGAAGATGGGAAGAAAAGGACATGTCCCTTTTTGAACTGTTTTATAATCTTTTTCTTCCTTTAGGAACAAATCCTTTCTGGAGGAGTTTAAAGGTGAAGCAGATATCAATTGCTTTACAGTTTTGCCCAGTTTACTTTTCTACGAGAGGGATTGTGTTCCAAAAGAGGAGTCCATGTTTTCCGTCCCATTTAGTAGCATACAACAGTACTTAATGCACACTATCCACTGCCTTTTAGAATATCAGGGTGTTTTTTTTTCAGCAAAACATATTTCCTTACACTTTGGTTATGACGTGAGATAATTTCAACCGTTCCCAGTGGAGATGGAAGCAGTCAAACAGACAAGAGACACTCTTAATATCACATACCTTCAATAGCTGGCAGGAGGGAATTTTGTCAGACATATTTCTGCAAATACCTGTTTTATAAAAACAAAACAAAATAAAAATTTAAAAGTTTGTTTGTTGTAAACGATATATTTTTAAAGCCCATCATATTTTTATAATGCTGCTTACTTTAAACTCTTACCATATGCTCAGCAAGCAATGAAGGCATATGGTTCACATAACAATACCATATGTCTGATAATATTTTGCTGTATATTACAGCAATAACAAACATTTTTAATTTGTAGAGGGACTGAATTTAAATTATGTTTTCGCTTCATTTTTTCCATTTATAAATAGTTCTGATGACATTCCTGCAGAAGCCTATAAATCCCCAAAACAGCTTAATATTTCAAACTAAAGATTTAGGAAGTATTTTATCGCTAAAACCATGCATTCATCACTGTGAAAAAAGACTACTGTCCTTTGACAAAATGTGGAGAAAAATAAAATAAAATAAATAAATTAAATTAAAGGAGCAGTACACATTCAAATTATAATGTACTGTCTCACCCCAAATACTGAGTGTCAGAAGCATTTAGGGTTTTTTAATTTCTTTTTTTCTATTATGGTTAGTTCTCTATTGAGTGAACACGGAAATGAAAGACGAACCATCTTCCTTGAGAAAAAATTGCATTTGAAGAGATGAAAGGAGAATAATTCTGTATCCTCCCCTTTTTGGCTTGTGTTATTGTGCAGGGATACTGGTCAGGGTCAAGTGCCACCACGTCTGGCATTCCCCGCTATGGGATCCTTACCCCACATGCAGAGGTGAAAGTAGGAAGAATAGTCAACACGAGCTCATGGAAGGAGAGGAAGTGCGACGTCTCTTTTTAATTTGCAGCGACTTACTTGATGGACAAACACCGCAGCAAAATGATGGATGGATCTTTATTAGAGCAGAGAAGCCAGTGACTTTGGACAAGGATGTGTGACATGATAAGAAATAAGGAAGAAGGGCAGCTGTGTCTGGAAGAGACTTTAACCATGGTAGACATAGGGAAGTTAGTTTTCCAAGCCAGAACTGATGAAGCCTTTGCCGAGAATGTTACTGGCTTGCGCACATCTAGAAAGTGATGAAGTAAGAAGAATTCAGAAGTTTGGAGATAACTAGAATGTCCGATGACCTCAATAGAGTCAGAAAATGGAAAAGTAACAGATAACACACTTAAAGTTACATGTACAGTCATGCAGCTGCCAGTAGTCCCAGTGACCTGAGATACACAAAAAGTTAAGAAGCAAGGATCAAGAATTCCTTTTTTGGATTAAAGGTACTTACAAAGCATCCAGAAGGAAAAAGGAAATAAGTTGGTGTTCACAGAAAAGAAGACGAACTGCCAAGTGTCTGAAGGCTCCATCTCTTACTGCTGTGGAAAACGTTACTCTCCTCCCTTTGGATCTTGGATGCTCCACTTATCTCCTACAGGAAGAAGATTTCTCGTAGTCTCCTACTGTGATGGCAAAGCTCCTTACCACTTCCTACTGAGCATGCTATTTACCAAGTGCCTTGTGCTTCCACCAAATTAAAAGAACAATCTAGGCGTTAGAGAGACAATGTGATCTAGATGAAAAAGAACACCACCCCCTCATAAAGCTCCTGTAACTTCAAGAAAGAAGCTGCAGTTAAAAAAAATGTTATCCATTTCATTTACATGGACAGATTAAAAAAGACACAGCTAGGTGCTTAGAGAAACTAAGTGTTGCTCTACTTACAGCCGCTTAATTACAGTCAAAGCAATTTCATGCCCCACCATCAAAAGGCGGGAGAGTTTTGTAGCAGTGAAAAGAAAATTCCCTCTCTGCATAACACCTATGGCTTATTCTGTAGTTCTTATTCTTTCAACATCTTGTCAAGTAGAACCAAAGCAATGGAAAACAAAATGGGTCCTTGATTGTTTACGTTGGTTGACAAATAACACTAATACCAC
Source organism: Rynchops niger (assembly GCA_013400035.1). Taxonomy (NCBI): domain Eukaryota; kingdom Metazoa; phylum Chordata; class Aves; order Charadriiformes; family Laridae; genus Rynchops; species Rynchops niger. The sequence continues at coordinate 205,206 of VXBH01007799.1, forward strand.
TTCAGGCTGGGGCTTAAACTGGTAATTGCCCCCTAGAAGCGCCAGCACCAGTTTTGACGCACAGCTACACCTGCAGTTGGGTAACTAGCCAATTTGGTGACTGAAGAGTGATGGAGATCTGCTTTCAAATCTCTTTGAGGTCACTGTCTTTTCAGTGGCTCTCATAACCAAGATACAAAGGAAGCAGAATTGAAATCTAGTGGCATACTCAAAATATCTGGCAAATTTCAGTGAGACTAGGTTGCAAAGCTATGACTGGTGTGGCTGAGAGCCACATGTGTAAGATGACGGTGGTGAAATTACGATGTATTGTAAAGTGGCCTTGTGGTAGAATTGTCGGTAATACCCTTTCAGCCAAGTCTTTCAAAAATTTGTTTATAATGATTATTAAGGCACATACAGAACAACATTTGTATTACCAGCACATTAGCTATACTTAAGATTTTGTTGGATTTTAGTAAAATAGGAAAAATGTGGATAAATGTGGTTCCTGACCCAAATGACCTACATGCAAAGACACTGTGTATCGGTTGCCACCAGCCTGCACACAGAGTCCTTGATTTGAATGGATTTGGGTGGCAGTGGAGCCCAGTATAAGTCTTTATTTTCATAGCACTGACTAATACTATCTTAACGTTTCTGCCCACAGAATTTTTTATTTTTTTAATCTCCACCAACTTCTGTTGTGTTTTTCCCACCACATCCTGAGATTGATGTAGTAATGAAAAGAAAATTTTCCGTCTTGAGAAAAGACAAGTGTGCATTATGTGCCACAGGCAATAACCGTAGCCAGGAAATCATCTAACAAATAACAAGCCAAGACAAAAGCCAGTTCTCCCTTACAGATTTGTTATGTCCATAGACAAATTAAAACACAGCTCAGAAGTTCACAGAAATGTAGTAATCAATGCAATGTTTCTGAAGGAAGAAGAACAACTTCATTCTTTAGTTTAAAACTCAATTTAATTGGGTACGATGGCTGTATCACAAGTAGATGAATAGCTTGTGTGGTAAACAAATACACTCTTTCTCTTTTGCTTCACTTCTTTGAAAGGCAGCTTAGATCATATTTCTCCCTTTCCGAGGCAGTTTTTATTCTTGGCCAGAAGTCAAAAGCTCCCCTCTCTCTCTTAGAGTAGTTTTCATGTTGAGATAAGATGGGAAAGTTGATGTTCTGGCATTCCCTAGCATTTTCTCTGACCAGGACTTCCCATATGCCCCTCTTGTTAAGGAAAACTTCAAATTTTCTGCTCTTCTTCAAAGGCTGATCACTTTCAGCAGGCTTTCTGGTCTCTAGGTAAGACTGAATTCATATTCTTTCCACTCTGAGGCACAGCGTACATGTCAGATTTGGCATCAACACCTATTTTATCCCAAAGAAATGGGTACAATTATCTCACTGAAGTAGTCTAAGAAATATTGGAAACTTTTACGAGTTCTTTCCCATAATCTTAACTAAATTTTCAGGTTTAACTTAATGCTTGTTCTGAAGGATAGTTGAAGGTTTGTGCTTTTTCCTTGTCAGGACTGANAAACCTGTTCCTGTGTCAATCACACTGGAAAAGGTTTTGTTTTACGCTTACTGGAATGGACAAGAGAAGTCAGAAAGGCCCTTGACTTTCTGAAATACTCATGGAGGTTGTACAAAAGTAACCTAGCTAAAAAACATATACAGAAAACAGTATTAATGCTGCGGTGCTTGTTTTTATACTATATTGACAACTGTTGCATAAGGCGATACAACCTTTTCAGAGCTACGTAACACAGTGCAATCAGTCAACTTACCTTAGAAAAGGAGTTCTGATGCGTAATGGAGAGGAATAAATCTACTTAATTCCTAGATGTCACAATTATTTACCTGCCTGTAGGAGAGATGCTATGATTCCTTTGACTTTTTCATTAATGTTATTTTTCTAAGCAACACCATAAAAATGACTGGTAGAATCCTTACCCAGGAAATTTTTTTATTAACTTCATTTCCTTTTCCTTGAGTAATGAGTGCAGGCTGAAGACCAAGGAGTTCAGATTATGTTGTTAAAAGTCGGCTTTGATCTAGAGAGACAGACTATTTAGTCATTGTCTGATTCATTAGCAGCAGTATCTTCATCCTGATACCCGACTCCAATGTAGTAGTAAATCTTGCAAGGTTAACTTTTAAATGCTCAGTAATAGACTGTCATCAGTTTTCAGTAACAGTCTGGAGCTCACGTTTAAAAATTACTTTTGCCACTTTAGTATTGTTTTTATGTAAGTTTTCACAGATAATTTAAGTATCTGGTTGCTAAACAAATTTAGCATAACTTTGCTGATCTTTAGTGATACAGCCTGCTTATTTTTACATGCATTCATGTTGAAAACAGTTTGCAGTGTCAGGAGATGATTAATCGTTGAGCTCAGGGTTTAATGTAGCAACAGTATATGGAAACTTTCTCTAAGGATGCAATTTTAAAAGCCAAAGAATTGATCCAAACTCACGAAAAGCAACTTCCTGAGCAGCCACGTGCATGTGTGGTGATCCACATTGAAGCTGCTTGGCCTTCAACCAAATGTCCATGAGAAATGGAAGTGATTGACTACAAATATGGAGAACTGGTGGTATTTCAGGGATCCTTTCTAACAAGGCATTTGACTAGATCAGATTGTGGTTTATCTACTTTCTGTACCTTCTGTAGAAGTTTCTTTTAGTTTGTCCTACCAAAAGTTGATGATCTTCCTGCTAGAGAAGTTTATGCACAATCACACCTTTTGTTGCTTCAAGTGATTTTTCCAGCGGTCATAAGCTCTATATTCTCTGAGGTTGCTTTCACAGACAGATTTCCTTTCAGCAAAGGATTTCCACAGCTCTGCAGAGGAACCTGTAATTCATGCAGAAGAACAGTCTCTTGTGTATAATATAATATTGATGACATGAAGATCACAGACTCCAGATTCTGGCTACTGCCCTTTACGTTACTATTTTCCCTCATAAGTAAATGCTGTAGTAATTTCTGCAACATATCCCCCCCACCCCGCCCCCGCCATCTCCTTAACATTTACAAAGTGCAAGTGAAGGACCAAATTTGGGGTAGGGGAAAGAGCACATAGGTACGCTGAACTTCTTATGCGTGTGGGCATGCTGCTCTGTAAGATGTGCCAGCCTCACTGAAATTTCTGCTGACTGTATCTGTACACTTACAATAAAAGGAATCCTACGTTTTTAAAAAACTTAAGTCCTACAAATGTTCATACACAGTCATCTTTCCTGCAGCATGGGCTTTTTTGTTGTTTTTTGGTTTTTTTTTTTTCAGTTTGTTTTTTCTTTTTTTGAATAATTCAGTTGGCATTACTGTAAAACATGACTTAAAGGAAGATTTATTCTTTAAAAGTATTGCGGTGGGTTGACCTTGGCTGTCTGCCAGACACCCATCCAGCTGCTCTCTCCTCACCCTCCGTCCCCTCCAGGACAGGTTGAAAAAGCTTGTGGGTCAAGATAAAGACAAGGAGATTGCTTACCAGTTACCATCACAGACTTAATTTGGGGGGAAAATTAATTTAATTTATTGTGAATTAAAAATAGAGTAGGGTGGCGAGAAAGAAAGACAAAATTGAAAACCTCTTCCTTCTTCCCAAGTTCAACTTCATTCCTTCATTCCCGACTCTTCTACCTCCTCCCTCCCCAGGCAGCCTAGGGAGGATGGGGGGCTGGGGTTTGTGGTCAGTTCATGGTACTTTGGCTCCTCTACTCCTTCCTCCTCACACTTCTCCCCTGCTCCAGCATGCAGTCTCTCCCATGGGATACAGTCCTTCACTAACTGTTCCATTGAGGGTCCTTCCTGTGGGTTATAGTTCTTCAAGAACTGCTCCGATGTGGGTCCTCTCCACGGGGTACAGTCCATGAGTAAGAGACTGCTCCAGCATGGGTCCCCTACAGGCCACAGGCCCTGCCAGGAACCTGCTCCAGCATACGCTCTCCATGGGCTGCAGGTTCCTTCACGCTCCATCTGTTCTATCGTGTGGTCCTCAACAGGTTGCAGTGTGAACATCTACTCCACTACGATCATCCATGGGCTACAGGGGGACAATCTGCTTCTCCATGATCTTCTGCTGCAGAGGAATCTCTGCTCTGGTGCTTGGAGCATCTCGTCTCCCTCCTTCTTCGCTGACCTTGGTGTCTGCGCAGCCATTTCTCTCAAATATTTCTCTCTCACAGCTGCCACCTGATGTTTTTCACTCTTTCTTAAGTGTGCTGTCACAGAGGCACTGCCAGCATCACTGACAGCCTCAGCTGTGCCCTGCAGAGGGCTCATTTTGGAGCTGGCTGGAATGGGCTGTGTCCAGCATGGGTCAGCCCTTGGCATCTTCTCCCAAGGGATCACCTCTGCAGCCCTCCTTTGCTACCAAAACCTTGCCACGTAAACCAAATACAACCATTTTTGGTTTTCACAGAAATTTCAAAATAATATAACCAAACCATAAATTTGAAAACAATCAACCTACGATCATCCAAATTACCCAGGAAGCCAAAGTATGTTCAGATGTATGAACAATGTACTTACAATCAACCTTTTTTTTCCCCTCTATCCTGTTAAGCCTTTTTTTTTCCTACAGTTCACTTCTAAACTAAATTTAATGAATACCTTTGTCATTTACTATATTTCACCTTTGTCATTTACTATATTTCTTCAGAAATTTCAAATATTTTCTTTTTTTTTTATAACAATTCTTTTAAATTCAGATTTTTAGTTCGAAATCCTTATCTTTAGAGATATCGACAAAGTATTTTAGTGACAACTGCTTCAGGAATAGTTTTGCTTGATGACAGCTTAAAAGTGTATATCTCTTTATAAAGTTTATTATTTATACTTTCTTATTGATGACATATTAAGAAATAAAGAATTCAGTCTACAAGAATTCAGCAATAAACTTATTTTCAACATTATGCTGTGATTCCTGTCAACTCTTATAACAGTATAGTCCCATAAGAACATTGACAAAATATGGATTATTTGCTGAAATTGCAGACAGAATTTTGTTACCTTCTGAAATATAAACCAGCAAGGAAAGTATCATGCTGACACTTTTCTCCAGTCAGTTAGGAAACACGCTTCTTAAAACAAAAGGAATTTTAAAGGCAATATAACTGCAAAATCAAGAATCAAAAAAGCTATCTTTTTCATACTTTCAGCTTTTATAGATAAGTCCTTTTAAGAGAAGTATTTTCTATACTGCAATCTGTACAGTTTGGAACTACTCCTCAGTTAAGATCATATCAAATTGCATGTGACTCATCCTCTCAATTCCAAAAATAAATCTTCCTTTTTCCTGCAATTTTGCATAATTGGTCTCTGATAAGAGTAAAAGAATTATGCAAACATTTGATATGCATTAAAGCAGCTGTTTGAGACATATGTGATTTCAAGAAAATGACTTGTATTTCACTTTTGAAAGAGTAGCGCATCTTTGTCATGACGTATTTTTAAAGGTAGACTAAGCCTACAAGCTCAGAACTTACTGTATTTAAAAGAAATTATGCAAAATAGGGTACTGATACACTGCGTGTTGAAAAGGACAGAAATATTTCATTGCACGAGTTTTGGATTAAACCGTATCTAAGTAGAGTTATGCTGAAAAATGTCAGATGGGCAACTATAAAGGCAGTGTCCTCAGTCATACAAAAATGTAACTGTTAGAAACATGGTTTTCAATCAAAACAGAAACAAACTCCCATCAAAATTGTAAAGGATTCCACAGAAAACCTATTTCAGTGCCAGACCAAAATAAAAAAAATATTCTTTCTTAAGGCTTTATAATATTATAATGGGGGGAAATGCTTCATTTTGAAACTGCCTTTTACTTTTATAGTTTCTCCAATTTAATTTAAAACGTTAAAAAAACCCCCAGCAATAGCACCAAATATTTTGTTTCCTTTGATCCATTACATGTATTTATTCATTATTGGGGCCAACAAACCAAAAAATCAATCTTTTGCACAGCTCTAGTTAATATAATATGCCTGCCCTGACCTTCCAAGGATGCTATGTATAAACAGGAAATACAAATTCAATTTATAACCACAATGATGAGATGAAAGAAAGCAATTCTTTAAAATGAACCTAAATAATTGTCCCCTGACCTCTTCTCACACTTTGCACAACAGAACCAGATAAAAAGCAACTTGTCTGATTGCTTATTGCTGAACTGAGTGTGGATACAGAAGCAATCAATCAGTAAAAAGCTGCACCTCAATTTCATTTTTGTAGTATTTGAATTGAAATACATGCCTGAGTTTTCAGTAACGTATACACTTGAAGAATTAAAGAGTTTGAGTCATATAAGGCACACGTTATTAAAGCTTCCCAGAAAAATCAGGATTTTTCTTCAAACTGTTTTCTTCCTTACATATATTTTACGACTCAGACCACACTATGCGTCGAATAAAACACATGAAGGCAGATAAACTACACTGTAGCATTTTGCAATTTCCAGGGATATGCGTTTAGAAGTTAGGAAATGCCAGAATTTTGTACAACCTTAAGTGATCACGAGCACCCCTCCTATTCGTTACTGTACACTCTTTAGCTTCCTGATCACATAATAATGGTTTAAGATTCCTCCTTCATTTTGTGCACAGGATGGTTAGCTCTCATTTAATAATATTCAATGCTATGCTTTCTTTCTTTTAGTTTTTTGTGGTGTCTATCTC
>VXBH01007800.1:3588-17406 GCA_013400035.1 Rynchops niger
CCCAAAGGAAAATAGTGCACGCATCTGATTTAATAGTCTTGCATAAACTAACACTTAAAATATGCAAGTATTCAGTTTTAAAACTGAGCAAATAAGAGAAGGAAACTTCTGGGGTTTAATTAGCTTTTTTTTTTGGTTTGTTACTGTGTTCTTTCCTTCTCATCCTTTTCATTCACTGCTACCTTAAGTGACTGTTTTCCATTAAGAAGCCCATTGTTACCTCCTGGTTTTGGATGATTACCAAAGCCCAAGTGAAAACCTGTTGCATTTCAGAGACATGTAAACCCTTTATTTCTTTGTAAATGCTACCTTAGGTACGTGAGTGGAGTGCTGTTATAGAAGGGCAAGCAAATCCTTTTCTTCTACATGATGGAGAATTCTTTGTCTAAAATATGAAGAGGACCATTAACTGTTATTCTCTCCAAGTGTTGGAGTGGAATTCTTCAAAGATAACTATAAAACTGATTATACCAGTATGCTCTTATCCTGGAAAACAAATCTTTTCATTCTCCCAATAGTTTATGGAAATACATCTGACAAATAGTAGTTTTTGTTTTAATTAAATTAAAGATGTCTATGAAAAAAGTTAAATTTGAATATTTGGATTTTCTTTGCAGGTCACTGACGAGCTGTTGGAAAAGATTGCATCAAGAAGCCAGAATATTACTGAAATCAATATTTCTGATTGTCGCAATGTATCTGATACAGGAGTATGCATATTAGCAATTAAATGTCCTGGACTCCTAAGGTATACTGCCTACAGGTGTAAACAGCTTTCTGACACGTCTATTATTGCGGTTGCCTCTCAGTGTCCTCTTCTTCAGAAAGTGCACGTAGGCAATCAAGACAGACTGACTGATGAAGGTCTAAAGCAGGTAACCATCCATTCCGCAAATTTCTTTTGTAAATTTAGTATCTTTCAACTTCTTCCCAGGTGCAAAAAGGGACATGAAAGAAGGTACCCTCTTCTAAGATTTAATTAAAATCAGATAACCTCTTTTACTTTAAAAGTTGGTTTATGGACATACTTTCTTGGTGCAGTGAATGTTGTTCTCTTGAGACTGCACATACTTTTTGTTTTTCTTTCTTTTTTTTTTTTTTTTTAAATAATGTCCAGGGATTAAATGATCCCTTTTATAATGAAATCTCCAGTTTGACATCCTGTACTTCACTTCTGACTGATTGAGTTTTCCTGACCTTAGTTGCTATTTGGAACCAGTGTTTAAGTAACACTTCTGTTGTATCGTGAAAGCTGAAGGTGACCGAGATCTTTATTAGTTAGGCATGTGGGAAGGTTTCATCATCTGTCTCCCTTGTGTTAAAGGAGCACTTAGGATAAGCTGTGAAGAGTTATGTAAAATCAGATATGCTGTCAATGCTCTAGCATACAGGCATTGTTAGCTACTTATATATGTGCCCAATAAACAATCTAGTTCTTATGTGCTGTTCTTAGCTCCATTTTGTTGGCTGTAGTTAGCAACTTGATTTTGTCATGTGTGTAATTATAATCTTTCTTGTTTGTGTATAGTGCTTACAAAACCTGTAAAGAAAGATAATTTTTAAGGGATGGTGGAGAAGCAGAAAGAAATCTCAACTCCCAGCTCTCCATTTCAGTCAAATCCTGTTGCTGTTTTTTTTCCTTTATTCTTAAATACTTGCTTTGATTTCATTAATTGCAGCTGGGATCAAAATGCAGAGAATTGAAAGACATTCATTTTGGGCAATGTTACAAGATCTCAGATGAAGGAATGATTATTATAGCTAAAGGCTGTCTGAAGCTGCAAAGAATATACATGCAAGAAAACAAATTAGTAAGTACATGTCATGATTTTTTTCTTCCATAGCATTTTCATTGTCAAAGCTTTCTCTTCTTTTTATCTGTTTAAAACTTCCTTCTGAATAGCTCCTTTTTGCCAGTGAATTGCTTAAAAATGTTCTATTGCTGTGAAAATTTAGGTTCTACAGAGATAGCTCGGAAGATGACTCAAAGTACAAGTTAAACTAATGCTACTCCAATACATATTAACTTCTGGTTTTGACATGACATTCCAGGAGTTAATTGCTAGGGAGATGTCTTATTTGTGTAGGAAAATGCTTAGTCCATACAGAATCTTTCTTTTGTTTATACCAGTACAGGGGTATAAACCACTTTGTACAGTAAAAAGTGCAAACTGATCTAAATTAACAGATTTTTGGAGGTAGGTTTTTTGATTACAAATGGTACACTTGGATTGTCTTCTCTGGAAATTTGTCACTTTCTCGTCAGGATGCAATAAAGTAGTGTGCCTGTGTGTGCAGTTTCATTAGTCCTTAACAACTGCCTTCTGTCTTATGTCCTAATTATAAGCAGTCTCTGAAATGATGGTTTCTAATGTTGAAAATCAGTATCTACTGCGATGGTATAGTAGAACACTGGCTTTAAATTTTTTATTTTTTCTTGCAAGTAGGTGGAAAAAACAGCTTGCAGTTAAATTTTTAACTATGAGTTAATGTCAGGTTTATAACAGTTAGTTTGAAAACTGCTGAACCGGACCAAGTAAATCACATTTGTAAGAAAACAGCATACCTTGTACTCAGTTATTTGTTGTTTGTCTTCAAATAGACAAACACATACTAATGTGTAAGGTTGTTCATTTGAGAATGGTTTCTATTAAAAAAAAAAAAAAGGCACCATTTACTGGTTTTGTTCAGAATTGTAGGAAGTTGAGAGATAGGAGATAATGGCCACAGCTAAGATCTTGGAATAATTAAAATGCAGAAAAAAATGGTGTGTCCCCTCTTCCCTTATTGAAGCAAAATCTTGAGTACTGTCAAAGTTAGTCCTTGTAATATTTATCTTCATACATTAAAATCTTTAAAAAAAAAAAAAGAAGTTAAAGTTCTGAGAAGCCTGGAAGGAAAGCATACTCCTGCAAAAATAAACTGGAGAAAGGCAGGGAAATTCAAAGTATTATCTGTCTTTGAATGAAGGAGGAAAAACCTGTTGCGCTTAGTCAAGGTGTGCATAGTTGCACATGAAGGATTACTTAATTGTACATAGAGATTATTGTATAAATACCTACATAAGTGCATTCTCATTGGAAGGTATGTGGGTGAAGGTTAATTTGACCATTCTTATAGGTAGGTCTTACACTTCTTGCCATTGAAGTTTTTATTCTCTTTATAGTCTGAAATGTAACCTAAGAGACTGACATTACCATTGTTAGTAGTTAAACATTCTGTGGTTTTATTATCTGAAATGTCATCCAAGGTCACAGTTGGAATGGCACATAAGAAGGATCTTCTTAAAACAATCAGAAAAGATGTTCCTCACTTGCACTGTATTTGGTGGCCTTCATTATTGGAAACGTAACACTAATTTTTCATTGGAAGTAAGACAAAAATATGTACTCTTCAAGTGAACAGGAAACTTATTCTAATTATTTTGTCACTTCTGAAAATTTGTCAAGAAACTTATGAAAACTAACACTATGCACAACTTTTCATGAATGTAGGTTTTTAATGTCTAATTTTATTTAAAGCTGCTGCCCAATCTTAATTTTTCAGGAAAAAATAAACTGGTAGCAAACTTGGTTTAGCTGTGTAAAGTCCAAATTCAGCTCCTTAAATCTTGGTCTAGAAATGTAAACATGAAATAAGTTATAAAGCTGTTACGAATTCCAGGGTGTTGAATCTTCAGAATAAAATAGCACTTCAGTGATTCAACTAAATGACAAAGCTGCAGAAACTGACATGCTTTCCCCTTGCTAGGGGCAAGAGACTTTCAGGTCTTGCTGGAAGAGTAATTTTGGTGCTCTTTTGGTGAAGAAGGTAGTTTGGGTAAGTGTGTGTGTGTGTTTTCAAAATAAGTAAGTATTCATTCTCTGAAATAAAAATATTCTTGGCAAGAAAAGCGTAGTTGACATACGAGGGCTTTGTGTGTTTGAAGTTCATAGATTGTCAGTCTGCTATAGGAAGAAGGCTCCTTTCCTCCCCCGCCCTCTCCCCCTTTTTAAACAGCTTCTGTAGCGTCTGTGAGCATACTATAAATTGAATCTGTGTTTTGGTTTTTTTTTTTTCTTATTTCTTCCTTTTTCAGGGGTGCTCAAAATCATGTGACTGTTACAGGCAATTTCTCTTAATTTCAAAACGCATAGTCCATTATAGATGGTATGTGATGACTGGGTTTTCATGTAGGCTTGTCTCAGACTAATGGATTTTATAGTTCAAAAATACATTTATACAGAGGCAACCAGCAGCTAAATAATGCCTTTGTGAGTGTTACTTTACAATGAAATGTGGATCAGGCAACACAGTTCAGTTGCTTCATCTGTTGCTAAGTAACTCCATTACCAGACTGCTGAGCAGAAATAGAGAAAGAAGAATTTATGTTCGGATTGTTTAATATACTAGGCATTTCACAGAAAAATAGACTCTTTCCTTTCTTTGAAATGCTGTTTTTGTCATGGTAGTAAGTGAAAGATGCAAATAACAGCTGCAAAGGATGTGTGAGGAAAAGGTTAACATCGCAAGGTTAAGTTAACACAAGGTTGTTGTTGTTTGCATGGGTGTTTATGATTTGTGTATCTTCAAAATATGTTTATTATTTTGTCTGCCCTTTGAATGGCAGAGTAGTTATATGCAAAGCCTCTTCTCTGAAGCATAATGGCCAAATTGGGAACCTAGTAAAAAAAAAAAAAAAGCTGGATTTATGAAGTGTGCCAGTATATTGAGTTGTCTTTCCTTATCTGTCCCCAAGCAGTTTGATACAATCAATCTCGCAGAATTTCAGTGTGAGTGGAAAACAGGTTATAACTCTGTCCAGACAGAACTAGGAAATTTCCTAGCTTCTTGGTTGAATTTAGCTGAACTTCTTATTTTGTGGTCGTGGCTGGAATGGAATACTGTGAGTATAATATTCACGTTTGCTTTATATGCATGATTGATGTGAATGAAACTTGTGGAAGATGAATTGGTTAATTTCATTGTTAGCTTTCTACCAACCCCTTTTTTTGTCCTTCCACCCCAGATAGATAGTACATAGCTTCAGCTGCAACATCAGAGAACTGCTCTGCACTAACATGCAGTACCGTCACCGAGACATGGAGTGGGGCTGTACTTAATCTGAATTCTTAAGGAAAACTAACACGTTTCATTGCAGCCTTCCCTAGAGCACTGGAGCCCTGAAAGGTTTCACGACCTCTTCGTAGAGGGATGCAGAACAAGCTTGTGACTACAGTGCACTAAAGGGAACGGTTGCCCCCAGAAGCAATTTTGTACAAGCAGTGTGTAAACTATCCTTTTCCTCATTGTAAGCAGAGTAGACCTAGATTTAGGAGCTCCTTTTAGAGCTGGGAAAGCCCTTTTCCACTTAACTGTGTTGATTTTATATGGTAATTTCTTTTTCATTGCCTTTCCTTTACTGAGTGACTTAATGGCTAAAATTATCATACAGTGATTGCTGAAACTTAGCAGGCAGGAGTTACAGACTTGTACCTCCCTGTTGCACGCAGTGTCTGTGTTTTTTCACGATGAAGTAGATGTGGATGAGGAGAAGGAGGTTCTAAAGATGAAAGGAGATGAAGTTTTAGATACTATAACAGGATGACAGCATTCTGACCTCCTATACTTTTTTCCCTTCCTCTCTTTTCTCTTTTTCAAGCTTGGTTAGGGATAGATGAGAAATAATAGTGTAACTAAGCTACTACAGTTGGAATTCTGGCAGCATTTGTCCCTTTCCAGTAAAATGATCTTGTGAATTAGATGACTTAAAGATAAATAATTTGTCTGATGGTTCCCAGATACGTTCATTAAGACAGTTATGGTCTAATGACCACGTTTCTAGTTCCTTGTTTGTCTTTTGACTCTATCCGGGAACAGTGTTCAGTGTGAGAGGTCTCAAGATAACCAAATTTTGGTCCAATTGGCAGTGTGTTTGGTAATCCTTTTTTCATGCTCAATGTGTGCAACCATTTTTATATTAAATATTTTACAGCTAATTACTTAATGGCATCTTTAAAGATTAGTATTCTGTTATTGTTTGTAGTTGGCAGTTTGTAGCAGAGAATACAGAGTAGAAACTTGAGTTAAGTGTGACACTGTGTTTGATAGAAACTGTAGTACCTAAGACATGTGAATAATATACTTTTTTAGTTTTCTTAAAAAAAACTAAGATGGACTAAAATATTTCAGTTTTATGTCACATAATTAAATACTTAACATACCCTTTTAAAGCATTGACTGGAATGAACCTAGTGTAAAAGCCTATAGGACAAAATAAACTTAGTTTTCATGTTTTCTGAATAATCACAGCATAGTGTATTCTTTATTTATCCAGCCATATGTGTTTTACTGAGATTCCCACCCACCTCCTATGTTTGACTTCTTCACACATGTCAACTACAAAACACTTAACTTCATCAGTGTGCCCAGTGCATGACACAGGGCAAACATGGAGAGGATACTTTGAGTTTAGTCCAGGCAAATTCCCTGAGGAGAAAAGTCAGTATTATGAGGCATATAAATTGCACATCATCTGATGACGTGAACGACTGTAGTTTAGAATAAATAGAAGTAGCTTACTTTTTCACTGGTAACAAGTAAGTGAAAGAGACTTTTGGGGAAAAATATTCCTAAAGTGTGTCATTTGCCTGTCCTTCTCTCCCTTCCCCTCACCGTATTCCATATGCTGTTTCAATTTTTACATACAATTACTTAAACCTGTTTTTCTACATGGAGAAATTTCAGAAAAAGGATTGTTTTCGTATGCTTCTTTGTGAATACTTTCCCAAAATACTTCCTAACTAGTTTATTTAATTGTTTTGAGGTTTTGAAAAGAACTGTAGTTGTTCCAGGCTTTTCCCCTTAATTTTTTTTTTTTTTTTTTAAATTAAATACTCATGTTCTCCAGGAGAGTGTTGCTGGTTTTCTTTGAAGACACAGAATGCACATGCAGGACTAGTTACTTGCTAAACATATGCATGCATATGAGGATGATGCCAATACTGAGATTGATTTCTCTACTGTATATCATAGGTGTGGACAGGGATACTTCATCTTCTGTCAAGTATTAAATTGGAGCTTTCTAAAGCAAAAACTCTTTACCGATGACATTATTGGTAGTGTTCACTAGTAATGGTAAATTCACTCTTGTATTTTAGTTTGTCAAAGATGTTACATATGCATCAAAACTACTAATGTACCATAAAAATAATGTTTAGTGCTTTTAAAATGCATTGAATAACTATACTGAAACTAAGCTGAGAAACAGGAAAACATGCTTTCATAAAAACTGAGATATCTGTTCAGTATTAAAAGGCGCATCAGTTTCAATAAGCCCTTCTGAAACATTCACTTTGTTCATTTTTGCAACACAATAAAACAATTTGATAATTTCTTCAGAAATACAACCTTATTGCTCAGAGTTTGATAATTTCTTTGCTTTTGTTTTGTTTTGAACTGTTGCATTTTGAGCTGGGCAGTTTCTGTAACACTATTCTTAAGGTAAAACATTCATGCTGGGTGTGATGTTAATAGAAGAAAAAAAAAAGTAAAGGTTGCATGCTCGTGCATAAATATGTACTTGCTATAAAGGCATTTGAACCATTATGCAGGTGTCAGACTTTTATTTTCTGCATAAATATTTCTGTAGTCTGGCAATGAATACAATACTTAATCGTCACCCTTAGGTGGCGGTATTGACTTTGTAGTGGTAACAGGTGTTTGAGGTCTTGCTATAGCGGATTACCAGTACACAGCACATAACTTCTGAATATTGTGCTAGTTCCACAGATCCTGTTTTCTCTTCGATTCAGCTGCCAGGATCACTGTCTCAGTAGTTCTAAATGTCTTCAGACAGTTAGTGTAACAAAGCCTGCTCAACTAACTAGCATTTGACTCTTGCAGTGCAGTTATATGTATTCTTATTGAAGCATTTGAAGAGGTTTGCTTTGTGTAGTTTCTTAAATAATAGCAAAAAGGAAGGAAAAAACTGATAGAATCTGGGGACTCTGTGGATGTTTTGTGGGGTATTTTGTGCTCTTTTGAAACAGAGTGAGTTCAAAGAACGTACGATGGAAATGTGTGTATCTTGGAACAGGTTGCCCAGAGAGGTAGTAGAAGCCCCAACCCTGGATACATTCAAGGTCAGGTGGGATGGGGCTCTGAGCAACCTGATGTAGTGGAAGATGTCCCTGCTCATTTCAGGGTGGTTGGACTAGATGACCTTTAAAGGTCCCTTCCAACCCAAACTACTCTAGATTCTGTAGTGCTAGATATACTGAGTATGAAGTGAGTGAGTTGAAACTAACTGCTACTGCAGATCCTAAGCAAAACTATGGAGAAAACTACCTATTGTTCCTTGATTTGCTTTTTACTCATTCCTAAATAAAACCATCTTCCGCAATGATAATAAGAGTTCTGAACTTGTGGCTTCTTAAAGGCCAAGAATGTCTCTTCTGGGGCTGTGTATTTAAGAATACAACACCAGAAACTTTGCTTTTTGAAGCAAATTATTTTGTGTGCACCCTCGTCTAATAGTGTGGATTCTTACTTAGTACATTCATGTTATTTTTTTTTATAGTGTAAAACAAAAGTGTTTCAAGTGTCTCACTTGAGTTGTATTTCAAGGGTATGTGTCAGAGAGGCAAACTAATTCTTGTTCAGCCCTTAATGTCAGATAAATTAGGAGCCCCATAAAGTAATAATTTTCAGCTTAATGCTTAACACCACAGTTTGGGTTTTATATTGAAAGTATTTTTCTATTTTGTATTGCTCAAGACATCTGCAGAAGGAAGTTTTACTCACGAGGTGCAAGGTGTGGGTTTTGTGTTTTTGTTTGTGTATGATTTCTGTCCCCATATCTTCCCCTTACAAACATTTGTCTTCAATGGGGAAACTTTGTATTTAAGCAGGTGAAGGAATACTTCATTTTAAGATGAATTCAGTGTTTGCGAAACTCTGTAGACTGACAGCATTGGAAACTGAAGTCCTCTTTTTGTCCACTGAACAGGTACAGCATCAGCAACAGTGCAAGCTTCACCCCACTGCCCCACCACAGTGCTGCAAACCCTGACCTAGAGAGAGACCTCTAGCAGGGCTTAAGAGGCTTGTTCAGTCTCCATGCTCACTCAATCGTTGTTGTGGCTGCCAACGGGAGTACCCATTTGTGATAGTGGATAGATATCCACATCACAAAAGCACCAGGAACTGGACTGAAAGCACCAGCTTATTTCATAAAAACTACCGACCATCTGTCAAATGATTTAACTTCAGTTACCACAGACCTGGGCCACTGGTAGAAGTGAATGGCTCCATGTCCCATTGCCAATTCCCCAAGTTCAGTCTCTTTATAAATACTCGTACAGCTTCTTTATACTATATACTATGCAGAAACAAAATGTGTGTATAGACTGTAAGTTTCTTGTAAAGCTAGTTGTATACTCATTTCAAATGCTTGACTGTACATGTAAATACTTTGGCTTAATAATAAGGTCAGCTATGTGGTTTCACTACTCTGTGCTTTTTTTGTTTGGTTTTTTTTTTTCTTTTTTAAAAAAGCACTGCATTTATTTAAGTTTTTAACCAAGTATTTGATGTTGTGAGTTGACTTGTCATGTAAAGTGTGAGTGTGTGTCTATATATACATTTTAAAAGCTACTAAGAACTTCAGTTGTAATCTGTATTGTTGCATTATGTTTTTTGACTCGTTAGGTTACATGTGGTAGATGAATGGCTCTACCTACTCCCCAGTTTAAAAAACTTTCAATTTTTATATGGACCTAGAAACAGGTATACCACTTACAATAATTCTTTAGGCTGTAATTTGTTACCACATTTTATGAATATTTTATGTATAAAAATGTGTAGTACATACACTGTAAATTAACATAAAAATAACGGGAGTGGAAAAGTGGCTGATAAACAACTTTTTTGTACTTCTTGGTCAACATTTTAAGATGATTACTTATTTGATACTTGCAGATGGTATATTTTGTGTACAATTTTTTCAGAAAAAGCTAAATACATTTATTTATACATTCAAGTGATGTTTGCTAATGCCTGCACGTTAATGATAGGCATGTTAGTGAACTTGCACATCAGAGTACTGTAATGAATAGTATTCACAATAATAAAGATTCAGGTACTAAAAATCCAAATGGGTGGACTTAATGCAAAAAACCTGAAAACAACCCACAAGCAAATTGCAGCAAGGTGGGAGTCAATTTTTATGCTTTCTGTATAGTTATTTAAAGAGCCATTGTATATTGTAATTGAAATACATATCAAAGGCATTGGCAGTACAGAAATGGATAGTATTTATAGGGTATTTCTATATTTCTAGAGCTGCAATGTTTTGTTTTTATTCAGTGCTCTGTCAAACTGCAAATAGAAAGTTAAAATGCAATTAGTAGTCTGCTCAGAAGATGCCTGTAGAATTTCTTTACTGTTGTAGTGTTTTGTCTAATTTGACCTGTTAGCATTTTGTGTAAATATAAACAAACAAAAAAAAACCCCATTGCCTTCAAAAGAGGCTTTTATTGAAGCTATAAACCCTCTGTAATAGTATGTTAGTGCTGTACTGAAAAAGATGTATGCAGTGAAGTTTTTTTTTTTTTCTCTGGGTGCCAGTAATTAATAAATTTTACCAGAAAATTTTTGCTTCAATGTGCTTACTGAAATGATAAATTGTTACTGAACTAAGCAAAACGCTTCAGTTTTATTATGTAGGGTAGATTTATATAAATTTTAATGGACATAATAGATCTTAAACTAGAATGTAGGCACTTATTTGGGTTCTTTGATTTTTTTTTTTTTTTGTTTGGTTGGTTTTTTTTGTTGTTGCTGAACAAGGTATTTGAGCTTTTAATCTAATTTAAAAACTTGGTATTGGTACAACTACCAGGTATTGGTAGCTGGATATGGAGCCTTTTTGATTGTTTGAAATACACATATTTAATTGCCATTTGGGTCAATGGTCCAAGTATTATTACACTACTTCATTCACAGACAGAATTCTATGATGCTAAAGTGAAAAATCTTTCCACTAAAATGCATGTCTTAATAGAATGTGTGCTGCTAGATATTAAAGTCACCTAAATTGAACTGTAACAAAACCCTTCAATTTCTGTAGGTTTTTTTTGGGGGGAGGGGATGGTTTGGTTTTATTTATTTATTTTTTTAAAATCTAGTGCTATCTTGTGTCAGAGACCACTGGCAAATTCCAGGTGAATCACTTGTAGTTCTTCATTTGTTAAGTCAGTATCTTGACCCTCGTTGTACTCGGTAAAAATCGTCAGCCATTCACTTAAGGACAGCAATAAATCAAAACTGATAATATTGCTCCCAGTGAGCTGTGATGCTTCTTACTGAAAGAGATCACAAGTATGATGCTGTGAAGCAAGTCCTTAAAACTGTCAGTATCATTAATTTAAAATGGTGGTAATTTGCATCCATCAAAAGTAAGACAAATGTGTTTTTATTTGTATAGGACAAAGACAAGATTATGTAAAAATAATGAATGACAGACAGGCATCTTTGTTTATATCATTCCAGCAAACTCCAGTTGAACTTATCTTTATGAAGCTAGAAGAATGAACTTGTCAGATTTCTGAAGCTGGATGAAAACACTTTGTTTCCCAAATAACTTGACCGTAACTTTACATAGCTTAAAGCCTTAAGTATGAAAGATCAAACCTTGTATGCAGTTAGGTGTAATGGAAGTAAGTTCTACAAATGTCTACATTCCCTCTCCTCATGCTGCCATAGTGACAAGTGTCTGGGAACAAACAGATTCATGTTCTCTCATGGGTGTCTTGAGGTGCTTTCTAGGTGGTTATGTTCACCAAAGTATTACATTGTTGCCACATACATTGCAGTGCAAATTGAGTGGGCATGGAGAATGAACTGATTGAAATATCCTAAATGTTGTCTTTTTTGAGTCAAGTTTAAGTTGTTGTTAACTTTTGAACTGCAACATCAGTACCCAGGATGAATAAATTTTATGATTTACATTTTGCTGAAGGCTTTTCATTGTAAATTTATCCTCCATGTTTAAACCTGGCTTTGGTGTTCCGTTTTTTACGCGCTTTCATCATCCCTAGGAATTCCAGCCTTATTTACTGTAGAATGTGCTATGGTATTTCAATGGTCACTGTTCTTTTTATCCAGAATGCTAATGCTTAAGGAACTCCATTTGTCTGGGCTTTAGACACAGGTACTGTTGTACTTACTGTAGCTAATCTTCAACATGCTGTCCTCCCTTTCAGAGCTATGTGCAGCTTTTGCCCGGGTATTTTTCTCAGAGTCCTTAGTTCCTCCTTTATTCTGTTTTGTATCATAACTCCTGGCTTCCCGCCCAAAAAAAAAGTTTGAAAATTCAGTTGCGTCTGAGGCTTTCTTTTAAGATTTTCTTGCTGGTGTGCCTTTCAAGTACCAACGTGTGACTCTCTTCTGGTCTCTTTGCTCCATTGTATCCGAATGTGTTTTTGTCTATGCGGGGCTTGTACCTTCATCTGACATTATGCAAAAATTATTGTTTTCTAAAAACATGAAACTATTTTTAAACCTTCTAACTTTTCGAGGGCTTGGGGTTATAGATGCATGTCTGCCTGGGACACGAACGCAGTGAGTGTAACTAAACTGAGTTTTGGCTGGCATGGAGTTAAAATTCTTCATAGTAGCTCGTGTGGTGCTAGGATTTTGGATTTGTGACCAAGAGAGTGTTCATAACTGAGCAGTGCTTACACAGGGCCAAGGCCTTCTCTGCTTCTCGGGCTGCTCTGCCAGTGAGCAGGCTGGGGGTGCGCAAGGAGTTGGGAGGGGACACAGCCGGGACAGCAGATCCCAGCTGACCACAGGGATACCCCAGACCATATGGCATCGTACTCAGCAATAAGACAGGGGGAAGAAGGAGGAAGGGCGGATCGGGGGAAGGTCAGAGTTACGAAGTTTGTCTTCTCAAGTAGCAGTGTGATGGAGCCCTGCTTTTCAGGAAATGGCTTAATGCCTGCCTGCTGATGGGAGTGAATGAATGCCTTAATTTGCTTCACTTATACATGCACAGCTTTTGTTTTACCTATTAAACTGTCTTTTTCTCAGCCCAGGAGTGTTNTTTTTCTCAGCCCAGGAGTGTTCTCACTGTTACCCTTCCAATTCTCTCCCTTGTCCCCTGGCAGGCAGTGAGTGAGTGGCTGCGTGGTCCTACTGGCTGGCTGGGGTTGAACCACACCAGTGGAAAAGACTCTGCTGGTGTTCTGTCTCATACCAGTTTGGTAAAATTATGAGAATGGTTTGAGAATATTTTCTGTTTAAACTACAAAAATATAAATTAGAAGAAAGTCTGGATTACAAGATTATGGTGAAAAAGATTAAATGTGAGTGGGAAATATTTCTCTTTAAATGTTTTTTGCTTAAACATAGAGAAAACCTGAGCTTTGTATAAGCTGAAATGGAAAACTAACAACGTTTTGAAGGCTGAACAAAAAGTGGTTGCTAGTGTTAGTATTATCTAACTAGTACTTAAACGTGGCAGGACAGCATTGGTATTAGGAGGGCTAATCTAGACAATAAGTAAGAGTAAGTTTGTTTCTTTTGGGTTTCAGGGTGGTTAATTGAGAACGAAACGAACACACACAAGTAAATAGTGTGAAATGAACTTGCCCTACTGATAACTGCTGGGTTGATAAGCTGAGCTGACTCTGCGGGGAGCTTAGAGAAGGTGATGGGTCTGTCGGGCAGCATGACCAGTGTAAGGGCATGAGGGTAAGCAGGAGTGGGCAGCCGTGAACTGTTAAGTTAGCTTTACTGTTTCATTAAGCGATACTATTAATTCTGAGATCT
>VXBH01007800.1:27305-54527 GCA_013400035.1 Rynchops niger
CTCCTAATGAATATGTGTTTTGGTGGTTTTTGTTACATCTGGAAGTGGGACTGTTTGTATGTTGCCAGATATTTCAGGGAGTAAAGGGGTCCATTATCATCTCCCATGATAGCTTAGAATAAAAACAAAATGAAACTTGCTTAAAAAAGCTCCAGCAGTTTTATTATCAGTTGGGAAAGCTTTACGTAGTTCAGTATTGACTAAGCAAAACTGAAATGTCTGTGCAGCTCTGTAAGCATTTGAAAGATAGTGCCAAATAACAGAATATATACCGTATTTATTAACAGTAATATTTGCACTCCTGCAATGCCTAAAAAAATACTGGTGTTCTGAGATTGTTCTGTACATTTGTGGCAGGCCTTTTGTTCTTGGTTGTGTAATAGTTCAGCTTTCATGCAACTTCTTAAGTTTTATATTAATTGACCTCAGTCTTCCATTTCAAGTGACCCTGTGGTTTAAAGTAAAAATAATTTTCACACGTAAAATAATTGCAGTCAATGACTAGTATTCATATATCTTTTGGAGAAATACATGTTTAGTTTGGTTTATTATTTTAATCTCTGAGCTACAGAGAAATAACTACAAATCCACCAAAAAAGAAAACTCAAAATGCATTTTTCTATTCAAAGAGGAAGTCGCATATGGTTTTCATACTGTTGTAATCTAGATAAATGGGAAAGAATTTGGTATGCATGTGTGACTTCTTTACTTCATTATTTCTGTTATTGTTATTATCAAATAAAGTGGCACTCACAATCTTAAGTTCCTGTGAGCAGTAAAGTATAATACAACTTCAGCTGTGG
Organism: Rynchops niger; assembly: GCA_013400035.1. NCBI lineage: Eukaryota > Metazoa > Chordata > Aves > Charadriiformes > Laridae > Rynchops > Rynchops niger. Next base: position 28,109 of record VXBH01007800.1, read on the forward strand.
TGCCATCTGAGTCCTCATAGTAATCACTTCGTCATAAAAATTTAGAAGAACCCCGTTTTATTTTGCCTATAGTTTTTATTCCCTTAACAGATTCATCATTTCACATCTGGTGAACACACACATGATAAACATGACACACTTAAATGTCATGTTTATCTTCGAAAAGTTAGTTATCTGATTGGCAAAAAGTAAAACCCTACCCAAAACAAAAATATCTTCCTAAATTTGTTCTGCATTGTCTCTGGACTTGCAACCACTGGGGAAAAAAAAACAACAAACAAACAAAAACCAACTTCTGTGAGACCCTTCTGAAGTAAATGGGCTGTTTATACTTTTTTTTCTTTAATTTTCTTTTTTTTTTCATCTGTGTAGACTCTACTAGAGCTACTTAATGTGATATGCCTGTTTTGTAGCTCCAGATTTAGGCTCAAATTAAAAACAAAAAAACCCAAATCCAGACACCAGAAATTGCCTAAATTTTATAAATAATGCAGGCTTCTGTATTAGGCTTATTTTTTTTGTCTTGAGATGCTTCTCATAAAGCATTGCATGAGTTTGAGGTAGCTTTCATGCCTCTAGGAATTAAGGTATTTTTCATATTATTAAACTATTTATTCTGAATTGTTGTTCCACCTCCCTTCACCAGCGGCTTTTGGTTTTCTTATTTTTCAAATAAAGGTTTTCCTTGTGAAAAGTCTGCTTTTTAAAGTAGTGTGAGCCAGTGCATCTGCTTTTTAATCCACAGTATTTTACGTTTTATTCTTCCATGCTTATCCAACATGTCTAAAACCGTAATGACTTGTGATGATAAATGCATGATTAGTTGCAGGGAATATGGAACTCTTGAGGTTTTATGTTCTTCTGTATACTAACTCTCTGTACATTTGTTTCAAATTTAGATGCCTTCCTCCTTTTTTTCGTAGCATTTTTACCTTGTTTAGAAAGGTAAAATTGGACCTTCTTCTCGTGTTTACTTTTTAACCTTTTTTTTTTTTTTTTTAGTCCTGAATGTGCAAAGAATTTGCCTTATATAGATTTGCTTTCCTGTCAGGTCACATTTTTCCACTACAAAGCTAAATAACTGTTTTGAGAGTTAAAATGGAAATTCTGAATCTTAGCAGAAACACTGAAATCATCTGAGTTTCTCTAGTAAGTTTACCATAAGAGGAATTTGGATAGATTTAAAGCTGAGAAAAATATGACTAAATGAAGGGTAGAGGGACACTTTTATCATATAAATACAAGCTAATCGGAACATTAGACTTGAGACATAATAAAAAAGCCAATCAGCCAGCCTTTTTAGCAAATAGTTACTAGAAAGGTCTAAGTCAAATCTTTCTGCTCAATGAAAATGAACAAATGAACAAAGAGCCCCCCATGAGCATCCAAGTCCCAAAACAAGGGTTCCTTGTTTTTAGGGTGCTGTAATTAGAGAGGAAAATAATCCCATTAAAAGTGTTTTAACTAATACAGGTAAAGATCTTTGTACTTGGGAGAAGAGGTAATTGAAGGGGAAGGTAGATTCAGAATACTGAATAAAAATAGTTCTAGGTACCTAATGTATTAAATAGTCACTTAAAAGACAAATAACTTGAGTATTGAAATATGTAAAGGTAGAAATGAAGTGTATTCTTAAATTTGCAATTCTGAATCACACAGAGTCATGTAACGGTAATAGTCCTACCTATACATTCAAGATTTTTTGAAGGCAGTGGTTGGCTCTTAATCTATAAACCTTGTTTATACCACTTACTGTGCAGGAGCATTGCTGTGATATAGGAACAGTAGCAACTAATAGGAGTCAAAATGGTCATTCTGTTCTATGCTAGTTGGCAACATAGCACAAAACTTGCCATAATGGTATTTGAATGTTATATGTGGTCTTAATCTGTCATTGGTATGTACGGAGTCATCCCTCAGTACTATAAGCATAAATTATTTTATTTACTAAGTGAGTTCAGAAGTAGTTTGCATATTGACAGATGTTTAATTCTGTAGTCTTTTGAAACTGGTATGAAGTGCTTTCCCTGTAGGTTCATGGTACGTAGTGTTTTTGACTCTTCTGAGATATCTGATAAATGTATCACAGTTTGAGGAAGTAAATGAAGGTATTAATTTGGGGTGATTCATTACTTTGGATGTCTTGAAATGTTCTGTTGTGCCCACTGGATTTGCCTTAAGAATTGTTTTTCCTAAGACTTCTCAGTATGTGTAAGATTATAATCATGCTTCCAATTTCAGTGTTTTCCTCTTAGTAAAAACTAGAGCATATCTTGCCCCAACTATTGTGAAGTCAGTGCTGAAAAGTCCAACTCTGTGTGTGGGTATGTTGGATACTTTAGGTACTTCAATAAGCTTTCTATAATAGTGATACAATTAATTTCCCGAAACAAGATAAATTTGTGTCACAGGACACTGACATCCTGTTTGTTTGTTAAAGCTCAAGGCCAGAATAATGGTTCAAGTCCAGATAACGGTTCGTGTTATGTTTTGGAGTACTTGAGGAAATTATTCAACAAAGCCTCCAACTGAAAACCTGTATAATATCTACTGATTTCAGTGTGTTGTGGGTTGGGGCTTTTTGGTGTGTGTTTGCTTTTATTTTGGTTTTGCTTTGTTTTGTTATTTGTTTGTTTTTCTCCTTAAAGCCACTTCACTGGCACCGTGTGCTTTCTGCGTTGTTGCTGTAACGCATTTACACAGGGTATGGTCTTGTAACAGGACAGAGCTCATTGTTAAATATTCCAAATTCTTAAAAAAGCACCCATGAAATTTTAAATGTGGCAAAAATTACATTGCAGTTTGGCACATCAGAAATACTGCAGCTATTTGAACAAAGATCCCTTTGATCTGCAAATACATCTTTTTGATGTGTTATTTATGTACTAACTAATGTTAGGATACCTCTGTTGCACATACATTGAGTAGATAATGTGTAACTGATGAAGTAGTACATGTTAGTGGGATGAGCATATCAGTAAATTTTTAAGGATTCAGTTGAAATGATTGTTCTAACATAATTTTAGTAGACTAAAAAAGGCTATTAACTATTTTGTTAACAGTGAGTACACTGGTGTTAGTACTTCCAGCATAAGGATTTGTAATTACAAATAAAGGCTGCAGACTGACCTTACAGACTATATTGGAACTGCAGCATGCCTTAAAAATCCTGCTTGAGCATTCTGTACTTCAGTGGATAAAACAACTTTGAAATCCTGAGAAAGATTGTTCGTATCTTCTGTGCATTTTTGAACACACTTTCGCAGTTGGTGGTATATCTGCTTGCAAGAAGATGTCACTGAGGCAGTAAGATAAGACCCTTGAGGTGTACCGAAGTATTGGCTACCACTTCAGTTTCTTATCTGTTTGCCGGAGTGCAGTGAAAGAAGAGGAGGGGAGGGGTGGGGGAAAAGGAAAGCTTGGACAGTTTCCAAGGCCCCAGTGTATGTGTATGAGAAGTTATAATTACAGGCTCTGGGAGGCTGACTTTTATTGGGCAGGCTTTTCTGTTGGGCTTAAAGCCCCCCTCCATCCCTTCCCAGGTGGTAGCTGGCTTTTCATAGCCAGAATTGCTTGAGGTTCTCAGACATGGCTAAATGGGACCTCCGCCCCGAGGTTCATGTGCTGCCAGCTGAAAGTAACAAATGAGAACAGATGACAAAACAGAAGCGCGTAGTAAGAGAGGGGAAGAAGAAAAGCAAAAACAAAAGGTAGGAATAAGAAAGAAAAGGGTAATTGTAGGGGAGGAAGGGATGGTGAAGAAATGAAATGGTGGTAAATAATGAGCTCTAGGAAGTTGTGTTTGTGTGGCAGGCACTCTTTTTGTTGTGACAAGAAATGCGTCAGAGTTTGTGTTTAATATTTTGATGGTGTTTGTTATACAGTGATAGTGTGCTTTGTAAGGATAAAACAGTTATCCGGATGGTGAAATTTGAGGGGTATTTAGTGGTATTTCTTGTCAAGGCCATGTGGTGGTTGACCCTCTTGTAATAATTTTGCAGGGTAGCTTATGTTCATTTTTGAAAGACGTTTCTTCAAATATTTGGTTTGGTCGTCTTTCTTATTTTTATGAGATATGTCTTTGAGGTGGCAAAATCCTCTACGATTTGGAGGTCCCCTTAACTTGCAAAACAGATATTAGTGAACACCACAAAAATTATTTATAAAAAAAAGAGGAAGAAAATTGAAATTCAAGAGGAGGGAATTAGGTCTGAAAATGAATTGAAATAATTTCTGCACTTGTCATGCCAACACAAGTTCCAAATTAGTTGTTTTTACATTACTTTTAAGTCTTTGTTCACTGTTCTGGAGGCAAAGGATGCCTCTTTTTTAGATTAGATTGTTTTTCACTCAAAAAAAACCAACTTAATTGTGGTTAAAGAAGCTGCTTATTCTCTTTGATCTGCCTGAACCGTGTAGTATATAAAGTTCTGCTCCTACTAAATCAAGTCAGAAATTTGCCACATATTTCAAGTTTGAGTATTGATCTCATCTAATTAACTTTGATTCTTAAGATGAATAACTCACTGTGATTTAGCTTAAATATTAAATATCGTAAAGATCCCATAGGTTTTTTTTTTAGGTTTTTTTTTTTTTAAATGCAGAAGCGTTTAAAGTCTCAAATGGTATCTGAGCATGGTAAATATCAGACCACATGTGTGCAGTCTGCATTGGCTATTTTGAACATGGTGTTTGTGTCCCTTTATATTTAAGACTATCTTTTAATATTGGTGGCAACATGAACTGGGTTTATTGCATGAAACTATAATATATGTGTAAGAGTTTAAAATAATGTACAAGTATTTATGGAAACTTATAAATGTAAAAGGCAATAGGTACTAAATAAACAAAAAAAGTGGCATGTGTAACTTGACTCATTTGTTTATACTTTTAACTTTAAACCTGATGAATACAGTCTACACTTACTTTGGCAGTGATGAGACCTTCCATTAACATCTGAATTTGTAATCTTCAATACAAATCTTTGATGGTTTAAAAAATAGAAAATAGCTGTTGTAGATAAGTGGTGTGGATTGTTCTCATCCGTTGTCCTTTTTTCTACATCAATTTAGATGACCAGACTGGTTAGTCTTGCACTGCTAAAACACAAATAAGGAAGTTTTTAAAACACCAAGCTGTAATGTGAAGCCAACTGGGAATGTGGAAATCAATAATTTTAAATTTAGTTTGAGCACGAGTGAAGTAATGTGAGGGATGGAACAATCTTGTTGCAACTAGTACTCCTCCAAAAGGGAGAAAGTAGTTGTGGATGGGAGACATGTGTGATCTGGCAGATGAATTTTTAAAATGTGACTTGCTCATCAAATTCTATGAAATCTAATACTACTTTTTCCTCATCCATCTATTCTGTTTTTACTCTTTCTTGAAAAAATGTAATAAACTTTACAGCAAAGTATGATGATGGAATGCTAGTCATACAAGACTCAGGTTATTTCCAGGGTGCTGATTTCTGCTGCCTTACGTACAACTAGCTCCTTGCCTCATTAATATATCTGATTACTATTATAAATTTATACCAGTCATTTTTGTACTGGCAGAAAAGCTTTTGTAGAAGTTAACAGTAAAAGAATGACCTAAACTTGTTTGTTTCTCATCTATGATTTTGCAAGAGAAGGTTGGAGTAGGGTCTTAAATTACAATCTTGTTTCATTTACTTTACATTCATATTCGTATTGCTGGATTACCATTGTGTTTCCTATTTTCAAGACATATGAATGAAGTCTTTATTTAAAACGAAGACAATCTAAGAAAACATTTGATGTGGTAGGCATGCCTCCCCTTCTGCTGCCGATTTTTGTGACAGGCAGTGCTTTTTCTTGAACATGTTAGTAAGGTCTCACTTGGCATATTGTTCACTTGTGATGATTTGATCCTTATCCCCAGAGTTTTACTTCTATTATTTTTCTATAGTTTTAATATTAATCGTAAATTTAATAGAAATGTATTATCAGCTAAATATATTAGTTGTTAGGATTTGTTTTTTGTACGTTTCCCTGGGACTTACATTAGTCCCATGTATATATTTCCTGGCTTTTTGCTCTTCTATAACTCTATTCTACGCTTAAACACTTGTGGATGTATCTAAGATGGACCCGGCTTTTTCTTCTGTAGTTCTGGTAAGCCTAATGAACATAACTAACTTCAAGGAAGAAATACTTATTTTATTATTATTCACACCACAAATATCTACAAAGTAAAGAATGAGTAAATTAAAACCTTCAGAAGGATGTGAGTTACTATCTATATTGCATTTACTAGTTCAGAAACAATAGTTTGAAGCTGAATGCAAAAATATGTTAACCAAATAGCAAAGCAGTGTGCTTTCTGTATTTTGAATTTCTTTTTGAGACTGTGTTTAACTATTTGAAGAATTAATATTTTTATTAAACCTCTGTAAGTACAGCCTTTTAGGTTCAAGCTTTTATTAAGGAAATAGTGTTCATAGTTCAGATTTAACTAGAAAATACTTGATCATTCAAGAAAATACTATTCTAAAGATTTGTTGTTTTGTTGGGGTTTTTTTTGGTGCAGTGACTCTAAAGGCTATGCTAAATTTATCAAGTTGCTTGTTTTAAAATTTAAGTTATTTCACAATTAACTGTTTTATTTGAATTTAATTTTACTTATCAATACGAAAAATGTTCTAGTGAGTGTCCAATTTTTCTTTTTAAAATTTTTTTCAATTTTAATTAATTTATTTATTTTAATGAAGACATTAATGTGATTGTGTTTACTGAGCTTCCCCATAAGCAAAAAGAATTTGCAGGTTATGCCAGTCCTGTCTGGCAATATGGTTATGTGACAAAAAGCTGAGATTTGTTTTTTCCTGTTTTTAATTGGAACGTTGGAGAAGTCAATGGAAGGCTACATTTTGCTCAATGTGCTTATTGCTGCATTTTGTGAAGCGAGTAAGGTGAAAATTGCAATGTCATAATCTACATGCTTTTAATACTAGTGAGCATTGACTGGTATTCTAAATACTGGTATGTGTAACAGCATCTATTCAGCAGTGTGTTGTTCTGCTTTTCAGTTCATACGAAATGTCATCAAAATCATACCAATGTGCTATTACAGTAACTGTCTTTAAACAAATCTAATATTTGATAAAATAATACTGCAATTAACAATCTGTTTATACTACTTGCAGTAAAGTCTAGGAAAAAAAGATTGTAAAAATACTCTCGTACTTAAAAATATTTCATGTATTTGTGCATTTAAGTCCTGAATTTAAGAATCTTCTGGTATATAAGAGGTGACATGAGTGTGCCAGTGATATTGCATAACAGAAAATTGTTCTGTCTTTATACAGTTAAATGTATAGTTAAATGTGTAAGTTAATGTAAATCCATTTATACAGAAGCTATTTAGCATTTTCCGACACAGATTAAGTTAATTTTTAAGTGTTCTGCAATGGTTTTTAAAGACAGAAAAAACCCGCTCTGTATGCAGAGTTGTGAATGCATTATTGAATTCCCATCAACTGTATGTTCAATATCTAGACATGCACATGAGGGGGGAAGGGTGTGTGTTTACTTTAATTTCAAGCTTTGTGCATGTGGCAATTTCTGAGAAATAGAATTTGTAAATTAATGCAAGGACTTGACATTTACTTTCTAATAAATTATTGTACGTAAATTGTTTGGGGGTAAGTGCAAGTTGTATGTTTATTTGTGCATACAATTCAATAACTGAAAACAAGTCTGTTATAAGCCTTTATGTCTCCTAAATTGGCGACGTGGTATGCAGTACCTGTTCTCAGCTATCTCTTAATCACTGTAGATTGCATGTGTAAAAGAGAAAATATTTTTAAGTTAATGAAAATAGTACCTTTTACGTAAAAAACCCAAACCTTTGAATAAAAATTGCAGCTAATTAATCAGTATGTAGTATTATTCAGTTATTATTAAGCAGTACTTTTATTAAAAAAATTTTTATTAAAATTACTCCACATGTTCTGAACAGTAATGGAAGACAAAAATAATAATACAAGCTTAATAAATTTGATTTTATTCCTGAGATTTGTATGTGATTAGCCATTTTGTGGTTGTTCATCAGAATTGTAATTTAAAACATAATAAATGCAATCCAGTTAAAAAAAAGCAATAGTTTTAATTATTATCAACAGTGCAGTGGCTCAGTAGAATAGTCATTGCTGTACGTCGAAATTGCAGAGGTAGTTTCATACTGACCGTTTGTATATGCTGTTGTCACACGGTTTGCTTGTTAATAGTGCCTATTCTGTAATATTATTACAATTTAAATAGTTGCGTTTATGAAGTATTAAAAATGAATGTATTCTGTATCAGGTGCCAATAGAAAGAACATCCAAATATTTTCTATCTCACTAAATTACAGAAATAATTTTGAGGGGCAATATACAAAGAGTTTTAGGTTTGATGCTCAATAGCTTTGTATTAAAAATCAGTTGTTTGTGCTAACGTATCTAATGTAAAATTTTTATAGCTGTAGAACATTTAGTGGGCTCATTAGTTAGCAATGTAGTTGTTGTGAAGATGGTTAAGGTTTGTTAATGAGGAGAACAGTAGCATGATACTTCGGGTGGTTTCAGGTATCTTGAGGTCCTTAGTAATGAAAGACTGTTATTTACAGCATTTCTTTTTCCTGTATGTGTTATAAGCAATTGTTTTGTTCCTGTGATGAGATAGAATATCTTCTTGCTGCTGTGAACATTAAAGTAGCTTTTTTTTTGCATAGCTTTTTTTTAGGTCTTCCTTTGTCTTTTGTGCTCTAGTGTAGCATTGCACTTTAGGTTCACTATTTCGAGAAGGTTATTTAAAATACATGTTTACTTTTGTTTAGGTAAAAGTGACTCAGTGTAGCTGAAAAGAACTAATTAATACTAAAGGTCAGGCTGTACAATATAAAATAAATCCTTATGTGATTATTTCATGGTAAGTTTTTTTGCATAGTAGGTAAGTGTTTTGTTTGAGCACAAGTCCCTTTGTATTCTGTTCTTGGTTAGTGTTACACTATGATCCGTGTAGTGCTGAAAGGGAGTAGCTCCATTTGCTCTCTTTATAGCTCAAATAAAACAAAACAGATTGCCACCTTACTACTCACCATTTTTATCTCAGTATAATAAATCTGGAGAAAAAGAAAAAAAGGTACATAAAAGTAAGCACCTCATCACAAGAAAAGGGTTTCTTTTTAAAGAGGGTCTAATCAAATGACACTGATGAAAAGAGGTCTTTGAATCTTTATTATCTGATGTAGATGGCTGAGCTCTCGAATTTTGTACTTAGGAGTCACATTTTTCAATGCAGTTTGTCAAACTAGAATGTGATTAATCTATCTGTCATTCTGAATTGATATTGGGGAACCTTGTCAGAGTGTACATAATGATGTATGACTTTGTCGGCTTTTGATAGTAATATTATATTTACAACTAACAAAACTTAAGCATGCATCATTTTGACCTTGAAATCAGCTTATTCTGTTGTCTTGATTTGTGAAAACGTGTGGCTCTTGATAAAAAGAAAATGAACACTTCGCTGGAAAAATGTAGCTTATATTAGTTTTTGCACTCATTAATTAAGAATGCTTGTTGTTGCACACCAACTCATGTGCTAACAATTTGAAATTTGATAATTAATTTTTTTTGCCCTTCCTTGCTGCTTTTCTGTATGTATCACTTGAAAGACATAAAAATATTTTAAAATAGCGTTAGTATTTTCAGGTACTACCTAACATACAAAAATATTATTTTACAATTTTATCAGGCAGCCCTGTGCCTAGGAAAAGTTTGGGACTGAAAAGAAGTGGGCAATACATAGACAAATATATATATTTGACTTGGAAGTCAAAGTGATTTTCTTCACTGATGGCAGGAGCTGGCTAAAAGCCTGTAGAATGTCAAGGCAGAGGAAATGTTTGTTCTGTCCCTGTGATAAGCTTTTCTAGATACTGTAACACTGGAGTTTTCCAAATAGGACAAGCTTTCCTTGTCTTGGGTAAATCACCTAACTCTTTGTGCATTGATTTGTTTCCCCATTGACGCAACACTGCTAATAAGAGCTACCTCATGAACTGTTTGAAGAATTAGTATTTTCAGTCTGCTTCAGGATTGAGACTTAAGCCCAATGGAACGTATTATGTGAATTGGTCAAGTTTGAGTCTTGAAAATAATTTAGCTGGGAGTCAGAATAGCTGCTAAACTGTATGCTAAAATGTTTGGTAATGTTTAAAAGAAAAGAAAATGAACCTACTCATTCAAGTCCTAGAATTGCCTGTCATAAAATCATACAAATTGGAATGGATCTCCAGAAGCTATCTATTCCAGCCTCCTGGACAAAGCTAGAGCAAATTGTTCAGGTCTTGTCCAGGTGAGTTTGAATATCTGCAAGGATATTGCAGATTCTACAGGCCCTCTGGGCAACCTGTTCCAGCTTCTGACCACCCTCCTGCTGCTGTTCTCTTGCTAGCACAGCCTGTTACTCATTCTAGTGAGGCAAATACTTGGAATATCCATGCTTCTGCTGTGTGCAGCAATATTTTGTTTCACTGGTGGAGATGGAAAAATTACAGTCAGACTGTAGTGCTTGATAAATTGAATAATTTTTCAAAAAATAGGGAATAATTTTGAAAATAAAAAGCATGGATTTTTTTTCTTCCAGACTTTGCATGGAAAGGGACAGGAGCTCTACATATCAGTGATTAATTATTAGCAAGAACAGAAACAGGACTAAAATTTTTATGTTTTCAAATATTAACCTTTATTTATATATAAAACAAATATATTGAGAAATATTTTAATAAAGGAGCATGAAGGATGACGTAGAGATAAACGGAATGGAAAAAAGTAGTTGCAATTTGTAAGAATGTTTATTGTCAGTTCATGTACTGTGATGTATTGCGATGGAATTGTGTCTGAATAGTTAGTTCATCTGGCAGTTTTGAGGAGGGGTGGTTAAAATAAAGATAAATTGATGAGAAGTTTCTTGTTCATTTTTAAGGCTAATGAGCAAAGGATATTGACCTTTTAAATGGATCAGTAAGATACAGAAATATAAGCATTTTAGAGAAAGTTCAGTTATACTGCCTTATTTGGAAGACTGTTTGGTAGAGAAATACGGTCGTAAAGAGCGTGAAATAACTGAAGAGATGAGCAACTCTGAAAGTTTGCCCATCAGGTCTGAGACTGATCATAGGTTGTTTGGTATTTTTTTTTTTTAGTAAATCAAGCTTTTGGTAGGGACAGTAGCTGGTTTTCTATCCATAAGTTCATTGGATTATATTGCTAATTTGCGCTGTGATTTTAGAGTGGGAGGAATGGCATTTCTGACAAGGAAAAAGCCTGATGCTGTGTTTATGCTATCTCTGTACTTGTGCAGGTGCCAGAAAAGAAAGGGCAGCCTTTTGGGCAGAAATGACAATTTCAGAATACAGAGAACAAAAACTCCACATAACCATGGAAGCACTTACGTAGTAAGCACAGCTTACAGTAAGGAAGCCTTTTAGGAAAGTCTTCAGAAATCTTTGAGGAAAAGTGGACAGCGGGAGTTGATCTATGTACAAATTTTACTTTTAATGAAGGTAACAATATTATTAGTCAAATGCACCACCTCCCATTATTTTACTGAATGAACCACTGCATTCTTTGACATTTTTAATATGAATTACAGGAAAGAGTGGAGGTAACTTAAACCAGCTAAACATTAGAAAGGATGTGTGCTGGAGAATTTATCATTGTATTTGTGGTTGACAAGCTGCTTTGTAAGGACATTGATCTGAAAAGAAATGGCAGGGGACTCATGCTCTGAAATATATAGTAATTTTTAATATAAAAATAGGACCTTCAATTACAGCTTGCTGGAACTAAGAATTAGAATGTGTTTAATTATTTTATTGTATTTCTACGTACCTGACAAAGAAAAAATGAAAGGAAAATTATGTGAGTAGGTGCTTCTGCTACAGTTAGTCTAAGTTTTCAAGCTCAGTTCACTGGATGAAGAGTGTTTTTAATTATAAAATTGTAATGGGAGACAATTTTTTTTATGCTGATGGGAGAGATAAAGGAATTTTTAATCTCTTCTATAGTGTTTGATATTCTGATTTTAAAGGAAAACTCTTACACTGTTCATTACTCTTTTATTTTGTAAATAGATAAAGCTGTCATTTTGTGAGAAAACCTCAGTAGCTTTGGTCGAGTAAGGTATATTTGATACTGTTCACCAAATGCACTTTGAAAGTTGGTTCTAAAAAAATTTTTTATAAGGTTTAGCTTATTCTGATTAGGCCAAAACATATAAAGTGTGCCTCTTTAGATATGCTGCCATTCTGTAGAAGTGTTTTATGTAATGAAAATGTAATAAAAACCCTCTCCGGGAGTTAAAAAAAAAAAAATTAAGATCTTCATTCCAGGAACTGCCATCCAATAATACTGAAAATCCTCTTTTTAATGCATTTAATTTTTTGGAAAAGGACAGTATATTGTCTTTAGCTTATTGGCCAGAATGCTTTGAATGATAATACCTAGCTCTTATATAATTCTTTGCATTTCTAAAGTACTCTATAAATATGGAGTAGTTAATTCTTTAGGAGTGTATCAATAATAAACAATGAAAAGCTTAATGAAACCCAGACTTTTTCTGATACCTCGGATCCTCAGGCCCACGAAAATTGAAGCTGCATTTGCCTTCCTATATGATGTTTTTCTAATCGTATTTTGATGGCAAATGTCTGTAATTAATGTGATTTTTTAAGAATATTATAAATAGATTTATTGTCTCAGAATTAATTTACGCCCACTTATGTCTTTTACAACTAGGGGATTGTATATGTACTGCCTGTTCTTGTAAACACAGAACTAACTGTCACTATAATAGAATAATGTCAGGGACTTAAATAGTGCCTACTGAAACGTTGACTTAGATGAAAATAATATAACAGTTTTTCTTCTTTTAAGTGGTCTGTGAGAAGATGACTAATACATGGAGATCTATTAGTGCTCTAGTTCTGAATTTCTGGTGGCCTATAAGTCATGGTTACGAAGCAAGAGTGAAGGGTGCTGTTATTGCGCGATTACGAACATGAACAATTATGGTTCATATGGTTAGCTGTCACTGAATGCTTTTATGGAAACTGCCAAATAATGTAGCTGGAATCAGACGCAAGCCTGTTCTCTCCAACTTCAGAGAGCTGGCGTAGCATGATATACAGCTGAGTCAGGATCAAGAGGGTGGAACACCGTGATTACCTCTTTGTTTTGTCTTTGGAAATTCTCTTTGTAGTCTACAGTGTACTTGAGGAGGTAAACAGGGCTTCAGTTGGACACTCATAGCCAGAGAACCACTATCAGTAATATTTGTATTAAATACTTACAAAAAGAAATGTACAGTCGGTATATCTTCTGCACTAGTTAGGAATATTAGACTGGAAATATCATTCAAATAGTTTCTTCCTGTACTGAAAGATACAGTTATTTTGATCAGGTCACTTCTGAATCATTCTGCTATTGTATAATTCTGTTTCCAAATTACCCTAGCTCATCTGGAAATTTGACAACATATGATATTTTGTGTTCTACAAGTTTCATGTTCCTGCCTTTGTCCACCTTGTGTTAACATTGAATTCCTTTCTTTTTTAGTTCAAAAGTGTTGCTCTGTCATTACACCAAATGAATGAAAGAATAGTAAGGTTAATTTTTTTAATTGTGAATCCAATTTCAGTGGCTTCTTGTAGTTATTTCAGTACGTAAATGTTTGCATTCTGGGCTTTCTCCTGAAGTATATTTGTGCAGTGTAACTTTCTGGGGTGCTTGCTGCTGCCTCTTCTCAGTGTTATACCTGACGAAGTAAAACATGTTCCCCTCTTTTTCCTAACCTTCACAAGGCCTTTTAAAAACATATAACATATTCAAGAACACCAAAGTTAAGAAGCACATTTAGAGGGTGTAGTTATTTAGAAAGCAATAAAAAAAAAACAAGGCAAAGATGTTTGAGGTAATGAGTAAGCAGTACAATTTATATTAATTTGAAATTTTATCTGCTTATAATTACTTCTGTGACGCTAGTGCAAATCTTCATGTTTAGATTTAGAAAGCTGTTACTTGGTGTTTCTTCTCTCTTGGAGAGCAGCTTTCTCAATTCAAGGCTTTCAGCAATGTTCTGTCAATGTAAATGTCTTTAACAGCATTTGTATTGTCATTTTGAGTAAGATTTGGAGGATGAAGGAGTACTGTATTTAAGATTTTCCACTGTGAATGTTATATTTAAGTGACAAAATGTTTTTTTAAAAAAAAAAACCAAAAATTTTTACTGAGGTTTCTAAAAATTTTTCGTGTCAGTATAATTTTTTTTTTGTTCTGGTTAAAATAAAACTTAAGTCATTTCTTCCTATATTGAAAATAATTGACTGTCTCATGTTTTCCTTCTGCTGTGCAGCAAAAGTTGCCATGGTAAAATTTGTATTAAGCCGTGCACATGTTTTTAATTAAACATATCACATGTAACAAAGCAGTATTTAAAGCAGACATTAAAGAAAGTGTTATAGGTTAAAGAAAATAGCCAGTCTACCACAGTATAAACATGAGACAGATATGAAAAATATTGAAATTGGAAATTACTAGTGTAAATTCTTACAAGATAATTTCTTTAACAAACTGTGTTTTTCAAATTATCGATTGCATTTAACTTTTTTACCTGTGCTTCAAAAATGCCAATGTATTAATGTATAACATTGAGGGTGAAAACTTAGACTATCTATCAGTGATTGCTTGGCAACATGAATCAGCATCTCTGAAGAATCCTTTTATATTTCACTTTAGTGCACTCATAGAAAGATCAAACAGGCGTAGCTGGGAACGCGTTTGAAATCGTGTAGGGAAGATTATGTACCTGTTAACCCATGCTGTTATTCTCATATGAAGTGAGAGTGATAGGTGATACTAGTTACTTCACTGCTTTGCAATATACTTTATGTGAAGTTGACAAATAACACGGTAGGATTCTTTACAGAGTTACAGCAATGTTTAAAATGACTGCATACTTTGGATTTGTAATATGCTTATAATTGAATTGTATCTTTAGTGTAAAAGCTGTCTGGTCAAAAATTAGGAAAACATGATTTAAGGTTGTGCATGTATCCTTTCTTAGCCTTCTTGACATGTGTACTATGATACAGTTTTTAATTTAAAATACCTTGTTTTCCACTTCTTACTTCAGAATTTCATTGTATTCAAACACAAAATGGATGTTGCTTATATTAGTGGGAATTTAGCCAATATTTTCTTTTCACTTATTTTTCAAATTTTGGCCACTGGTCATATTTAACCGTTTCCTCCCCTGTTCATATGCTGTTCTGAAGGCAGCATTTAGGCAGCACAAGTCTGTTCACTCACAAATGTAAGTGCCTCACAAATCTCAACTGACTAATAAAAAAAAAAAATGCTGTTGAAGGAGAAAGTCAGGACAGGGTTGAGTCTAAATGATCCAGCAGCTAGGGTGACCAGGTTGGGAGCAATTATGACAAGAAAGTTTCAGCTTCACTTCTGTAACAGTTTGGAGAAGACAGTATGAAAAATCTGCCGCTGAATGAGGGGGATCGAGTTTCTTAGAGATTTTTCCAACCTATTTTGTCCTATTGAGTGGGGTTTTTTTTATTATTTTAATCATTTAATATTCTAAAAGGAGAATAATGAAAAGCAGACAAAGTTAAATGTGTCCCCATTTAGGAATATTTCACAATCATCTATCTTTCAGATGATCTTTAGTAGAACTGTGAAACTTTACCATTGTAAAAGCTTCAAGAGCCAACTTTTGTGTATTGTTAATATGCTGTAGGCTGGGATTCTGTGGTTCGGAAACAAGTCTAGGAAGGAATCAAAAGTTTCATTCAGTTTTTTCTTCGTATTCATGCCAGGACTATTTTGTGAGATCGAATCCTTCACGAAGACGTGATAGTTGCTGTCGTAACAGAAAAGAAATGTTATATTTCTGTGTCAGTTTAGGGGAAGGAGATTAAATTTGGTTCACTGTTGTAGCATGTTTTGACTGAATGTTACAAGACATTTAAAAATAGTAATACAATCTAACTTATTGCGAGAACGACAAATTGTATTATTCTATGACATAAGTATATGAGTTTGGGTTTTTTAGGAAAGTAATGAAGAGTCTAGGAAAGTGGATTGATTGTCCTTATGTTCTTGTGTTCACTTAAGATTTTTGTTGACAATAAACAATAGAATATCTGTAATTCAGATGAATCCTATTTGATGCATAACTCTAAAGATTTGGAATACTTGTTTTTCCTCAGAATCCTTAAAAAAAACACGACTTGTTGTGTGTTACTTTCTATCTTCCTGTTGTAAAGAATGAAAGAATCATAAGGAATTCAAAGAAAAAGAATGAAAAAAGAATTTTTTTCTTGACGAAGAAACCCTTACTTTTCTAAAGACAGGTTTGTTGCGTGTTGCTTTCTCTCTTTTGTTTTCATTCTTTAAAAGAATGAAAGGAATTGAAAAGAAAAAGAATGAAAAAATAATTTTTTTCTTGAAGGGAAAAAACCTTACTTTTCTAGAGACAGAGAAGTGTATCCCAGAAGTGGGGTGCCACTGTTCTGGATAGGTTATTTTTTCATTGAATAAAATTGCTTTCAACCTTATGTTTCATAAGCACAGCTATGTAATAAAGAGATGTTTTCTCTTGAAATACTGCAGAGCGAGTGACTTCAGAGTGCGCATACATGGTTACCTTAATTTTACAGTTCTTGAGTTGTTTCCCCCAACTGTTTTTTTTGCAGTTTGGTACCACATCAGCTTAAGCAGATTTAATGTTTATAGTTCCAAACCAATGCATTAGATAGAAAATGACTCTTAACTTCATATGCGTAAGAAAGAGAAGATGACGTAGTTCAGAGCAAATAGTCAAATTTTGACAGGGGCTTCCCGAAATGCAGAATATTTCTTTGACAATAGGTATAGTTGAAGATAAGATGATGATGATGAGTTGATGATTATGTTTGATGATAACGTAAAAGTCTGTGACAGGTGTTACTGAACTACATGCTTTGAGTTACCTATGGCAACAGGTATAATGTTCAGTATGAGCGTGCTCACAAATCTTTACTGTAATGATTCAAAAGTATGTATTTTCCCTATTAGAGCTTCATTTTGCCATAGGCATAACTCTTCAAACCCTCTTGTCATCTGTCAGTGTATGAGCAAACAAATTTTGACACAAATAAGAAAACTGTGACAGTTGAGTGACAAGCTGTCAAAGGTTCCAGATCAATCGTACAGTTTATTGCCTTAAACGCTGCTAAGCAGATAAATACCAGGAAAAACCCTGAAATTAATAATTACAAATACTGCAGAAATTTCAGTGATTTAAGAATAACAGATATTTGAGGTTCTTAAGTTATTTCAGGGCTAGAAAGAATGATGCAAGAATGCTTTTTATAGAAATTGTCAATGCTAAATAACACTTCATGTCTTATGAATGTTACTTTGAATATTTTCAGAGATTGTAATAGAAACACATGTTAAATTTTAGGGTCTAGAGGAAAAAATGGAAACTAAAAGGTCAGTAGGCCATTTTCATCTCTTACTCTTGCAAATACTGTGTGTGGTAGCCAAGTCTAATGTTTGGATACGCTTAATGGGAAGGGTGAGGTTGTTGGCTGACCCCAGTGTGTTGCTCCTGCACCCTGCTCTCGGAGTCCAGCTGTGACAAAGTTAACTTTCTTCATGGCAGCCTGTATGGTGCTGAACTTTGCGTTTGTGGCTGAACAGTGTTGATAACACACCCATGTTCTGGCTGTTGCTGAACAGGTGCTGGCACAGCGTCAAGGCTTTATGTCCTACCCCATCCCTTCCAAAGGTCAGTAAACTGGGAGTGTGTAAGAGGTTGGGAGAGGACGTAGTGGGAACAGGTGACAACTGACCAAAAGGGTTTTTCCATACTGTATGGTGACATGCTTGGCAGTAAAGCTGACGGTAAGAGGGAGAATGCAGGGACACTTGTAGCTGTGGAGTTTGTTGTCCCAAGCGACTGGTATGCATACATTCTGCTTTCCACGAAGTTGCTGGGCAGTGCCTGCCACTGGGAAGTAGTGAAAGAATTCCTCTTTTTGCTTTGCTTCCATGTGCACCTCTGGATTTTTCTTAAATTTTATTTAAATTCTAATAAGGAGTTGAAGAATAGATTATTTATTATGAAAGAATTAAAAAGAGAGGCATTTTATTTGCCCAAATATATGCTGACTTCAAATGTACACTGAAATTATTAAAAGCATCGAGAGGTTGCATGTCTTCCAAATGAGTTAATAATCTTCTCACATTATGAGTATCTTTACTAATAACCTTAATACTTTTTCAGTTTAGGAAAGTACTTGACAACAGTGCAGCATCAGCTATTCAGGCACTTTGTTTTGAGGAGATCACAGAAATCATAGAATACTTTGGGTTGGAAGGGACCTTTAAGGGTCATCTAGCCTGACCCCTCTGCAATGAGCAGGGACATCTCCATCTAGATCGGGTTGCTCAGAGCCCTGTTTTATCTGACCTTGAATGTTTACAGGGATGAGGCATCTAACACCCCTCTGGGCAACCTGTGCCAGTGTTTCACCACCCTCATTGTAAAGAATTTCTTCTTTGTATCTAGTCTGAATCTACCCTCTTTCAGATTAAAGCCATTACCCCTTGTCCTGTTGCAGCAGGACCTGCTAAAAAGTGCATCTCCATCTTTCTTGTAAGCTCCCTTTAAGTACTGAAAGGGCACAGATGGAGAGGCAGGAATAAATGCCACCTAAAAAGAGATGTTACTCCTTAATGATGTTTATATTTTTCATGTGTGAGAAGTTTGGGTTCAAAATATGAATAGGTACAAAAGTTAGTATGAAACATTGTGATGTGTTTTGGGTACAAAATGTTTTGTTTCCCAGAAACAATATAGCACTTGAGAAGAGTTTCTAAAAGTTTACTTGAATTCAGAAGCTCTGCAGACCTCTGTGATGCACTCTTCTGTTGCCTAAGAAAATTATATACTAGTGAGCATTTGGGAAGAAAATCCCTGTACGCTTATCATGTAAAACTTACAGCTGAGTTTAAGAACAAAGGGAAAAAGTGGTGTGCTGTGGTGGTGGGGTTTCTTTTGTTGTTGTGTTTTGTTTTTTTCTTTTTCTTTCTTTTTTTTTTTTCTTTTGTGGTGGTGGTTTTTTTGTTGTGTGGGTTTTTTTTTTTTTTTTGTTTCCCCAAAAGAAAGGCTTGGATGTTATTTCTCATTCCTCGATGTTGGTTAATGATGAGGGGAAAGTCGTTCAGAGTTCAGTCCTTCCCTGAGGCTATATTAGGTCTTTTGGTGTAAGTTTTGCAAGTAAGAAGAGAGGTCTGTGTTCTTCCACCTTGTATCTGCAGCAGTGAAAGGAGATATGATTGATTTGTTTACAACAGTATGTTTTTCTGAAGTGGAAGATTTCTCACGTTTTTTGTCAAAGACATCTATTTGGGTATTCATTCAAATCTAATTACAAAAGGAGAATAGTGTATTTTTTTTAAAGTAACTTAAAAATTATCTGAATTTTGAAGATAATCAGATATTCACTGAATCTGAATATCAGTGATATCACAGATGTTGATGAATTCCAGTACTAGAAAATTACTGTCAGTTTTCTGACTGATCTGATTACAGTACTAGCAGGCACAGCATGATATGGTCTTTTTTTAGATACTGTCAGTGCAGTACTAATTCTTCAAGTATTTGTGCCTTTGAGCTTTGGATTTTCAGCCATACCCGTTATCTGAAAGCACTTGAAAGATGTAAGCATACAGGGAAAGAATGTCTTATTGGTAGAAATCAACAGAACTAGCACAAAATGCAAAAAAGGTAAGTGACTTGATCTTCAGAAGTGTTGAGCAAACAAGTAATGATGTACTTATAGTAAATGTGTTTTTACCCCATTACTAGATTGTATTAAATCTAGTATTAAAATTAAAATTAGATTTTAGGTGAACTGTTTGGTTTTGTTCTAGCAGCTGCTTTACAGTCTGTGTGCCTGCTGGGATTTCTTTGTAGCACTATTCCATACAGCATGCATGGAGCTTGCAGGTTCCTCAAAACTGTGACCCATTAGAAAGAGAGGGATCCTTCAAGAAACTTGGCTTTGGAAAATTAATAGAAAGAAAAACATCCCTCATACTGTATGCAGACCTGTCTGAAAATACTCCTTGGCTAATGTGGGCCTAATAAATATATGATGTATTTTATAATGTAGTATGTATATTATTTTTTTATAGTTCAAGTTGTTGTTATGTAGTAGCACAAAAGTGTTTCTTAGGTTGAGATTTCATGTGTAGTTTTATCTATATAGCTTTGCAATGCTTTATATAGTTTCAAATGCTTAGGTATTCAGAAGTGCTAAAGGAGGAGAGGTCAGATTTATAGAAAAGTAAGTGAAAACTTATTACCACCTTGAAAGACCAGGTGTTTTTAATACCAGTATTGTTCATAGTTTTGTGTTGTTAACTCCACTTTCTTCTTCTGCAGTTTAGCTTCTGAAGATACTGCTTTAACCTTTAGAGTAGCCTAATTGAAGTATGTGAAATTATAGTTTATAGTTGAATTTATTAATGAATGGGACACCATGATCTGAACTGAGAGATGTCTAAAGCTAAAGCATTGCTTCAGTGGTAAAAGTAAAGGAGTGGGATTGAAGAGATTTGCAGCCTTTCGTGACATTGCTTCAGATCAGGTCTGTGACCTGAAACAGCTGAGTCTGCATCTGTCCAATGGAATAATACTGCAGTTTTAGTAAAAACTGTGGAGACTGGCTAATGAAAATTAAAGCTAGGTAATGTTTTTAGCAATATCAACCTCTAAATATAACTTTGATATAAAATGGTTTTATGTATTAGAATCCAGAGGTGTGTGTCAGGGCTTGGGTTTGGACCTCGACAACCTGGACTCCAAAATAAGGAGAAGCAGTAATTTAGAAGTAATCACTATTAAGAGGTCAGCAT
Organism: Rynchops niger; assembly: GCA_013400035.1. Lineage (NCBI taxonomy): Eukaryota > Metazoa > Chordata > Aves > Charadriiformes > Laridae > Rynchops > Rynchops niger. The sequence goes on from VXBH01007800.1 coordinate 49,104, forward strand.
TTAGTTGCCACCTTCAGTACATTACGTAAGATCTTTATCTTGCTCCTGGCTGGTCAAGTCCCAGTTTGCTGTGTTCTTTTCTAGGTTTTGGGGTTTGTTGTTGTTCATTTGTCAGTGCAGTGCATGTCCATGGCAAGGTGCCGACTGTGGGCAGCTGCTGGGCGGTTCCAGCTGGCTCCAAACCACCCACCCCAGGGCACAGCTAAGCCCCTTGGCCAAGGTGGTGGCAGTTCTAGGAAAGAGCATTTAAGAAAGGGTAAAAAATTCTGCACGGCAGAGTGTGAGAGAGGAGTGGGAAAAGTGTGAGAAGCAGCCCTGCAGACACCACGGCCAGGGTAGGAGGAGGCAGAGATTCCCCTGCAGCCCCTGAAGAAGACCATGGTGGCACATTTCCACACTTGCAGCCTGTGGAGATGCCATGAAGAAAGTTGCAGCCATGGCGAGCGTGTGCCAGAGCTCTCCAGGAGCTGTGACCTGTGGAGGGGAACCCATGCATGAGCAGGTTTTCCAGCAGGAGCAGCGGCCCGTGTGGGACTCATGGTGGAGCAGTCTGTTCCCGAAGGCCTGCACCCAGTGGAACAGACCCGTGTTGGAGGAGATCATCAAAGACTGTATCCTGTAGGAGGGCCCCACAGGGGGAAGAGTGTGAGGAAAGAGGAGCGGCAGAGAGGAGCTGTTATGGACTGACCGCCAACTCCCATTCCCCATCCTGGTACACCCTACAGGGAGGGCAGGAGGTGGAAGAGTCAAGTCTGTTTATCCTGTGATGGTGTTTGCTGAGGGATCTCTTTAACTTGACCTGTGAGGTTTTCCATCTTTTGTCTCCCACCCTGTTGAGGAGAGGGCATAAGAGAGTGGCTGGATGGGTGTCTGGCAGCCAGCCACGGTCAGCCCACCACTGTCACTTTTGCTTTTAACGATTTAGTGTGCCATCTTTGGCAATGTCTGTAGCTGGTAAAGATCAGTAATTCTCATTTGGTGCCTGAACCTGTCCAAACGTTAAGTTCCTGTTGGAAGATGCGTTCTTTTTGGCTCAATTTTTAGCGAACAAAGTTGATCTGCAGAAAAATTTCCTCTTTCCTGGCAATTCTTTCAACTTTGACTTTGTGAATCACTGAGGAGAGCTCCTTTTAGAGCATTTGGACCTGTGGCATTTGTGAACCTGGCTGTGAATGAGAAAGCTTTCTGATCTTGTGTAGAAGATTTACTGTTCCGAGTTACCCTATCCTGAAGCACGCTGTGTCAGCATGACCTGATTAACAGGGTTCCCATATGAAGCAAGATGTGCTGGTTTAAGAGACTGAAAGTAATACAGACATTTTTATCATACCTAGACCCCAAATGAGTAAATGCTCTGAATCTTTTCTGGCTTCTTCAAAGCCCTTCTGGCTATCATTGCATCATGCAATACACCTGAACTCAGTGTCGGGGAAAAATAGGTCAGGCACACCTGAGTAGCTCAGCAGGACACACTGTCTGTGATCAGGTATGTCTAGAATATGTGTGTTGATTACAATTTCTTTATTAATTTTTTTTTACTTTCTCTTCTGCCCATTGGGATGACCACGAATCACCAGCACCTGGTACTATTCAGAATCTGTAGGATTCTCTGTCTGTTCATGGTGCTGGCTATTATTTTCCTGTTGCTTAGAAGTTGTGTTCTCTGCTAATGCTCTGTCACAGCACCTTGTAAGCAGAAAGATTAAAAATAGTTGTTGTTGGAATGCAGTATTTTGTTCTTGCACGTTATTGATCCATAAACACTTTCAATCTATTGTAAGATCGCTGTTGAAAGACTGAGGAAAAAATTAAGAAACTGCACTTAGAAAAGTCATCATTATAATGACAGGCAATTTAGTTTGAGGTAACTGGAGCAGTAAAGAATGCAATCAATCTTATCAGCAACTATCTTTACAAATTTTATTAGTCTCTGACAAATGTTATACAGATCATCAAGGTCATTTCATAGTGAAGCTGGGATATTGTTTCATATTCTCACAGCAACAAGGGTGCTTTGAATAAACTGCATGTCCAGTTCCCTGGGGTTCTTGCAGTGCAGTGAAGCAATGAGACAGGAAATAAAAACAGCTGTAAAATGAGACAGTCACTTTTTCCTATATGTGTATGGCATATTTTCAGGCTAATGGTTCTAAGGGCATGTAGTGGTAGGACAAGGGGCAATGATTTTAAACTAGAGCAGAGTAGGTTTAGATTAGACATTAGGAAGAAGTTCTTTACAATGAGTGTGGTGAGAAACTGGAATGGGTTGCCCAGAGAGATGGTGGAGGCCCCATCCCCGGAGACATTCAAGGCCAGGCTTGATGAGGCTCTGAGCAATCTGATCTAGTTAGAGATGGCCCTGCTCACTGCAGGGGGGTTGGACTAGACGACCTTCAAAGGTCCCTTCCAACCCAACACATTCTATCGTTCTATGATTCTACGAATATGCTGGCAGCCGTGACTACAGTTGAATTATGTTTTTATGCTCTGACTACTTGTCATGGTTTTCTAGCCAGCAGCTAGGACTATGCAGTTGTTTGCTCATTCCCCCCAGTTATGATGGAGGAGAGAATCAGAAGAATAAAACCGAGAAAAAACTCGTCGGTTGAGGTTAAGACAGTTTAATAGGAAGTGCAAAAGCCACACACACAAGCAAAGCAAAACAAGGAATCCATTCACTGCTTCCCATCGGCAGGCAGGTGTTCAGCCATCGCCAGGAAAGCAGGGCTCCATCATGCGTAACAGTTACTTGGGAAGACAAGCACCATAACTCTGAACGCCCTCCTTCTTCTTTCCCCAGCTTTATATACTGAGCATGATGTCACGTGGTATGGAACATCCCTTTGATCATTTGGGGTCACATGTCCCAGCTGTGTCCCCTCTAAACTTCTTGTGCCCCACCAGCCTGCTCGTTGGTGGTATGCGGGGCAGGAAAGACCTTGAGTGGCTAGCAACAGCCAAAACATCAGTGTGCCGTTCTCATCCCAAATACAAAAAGTAGCACTACACTAGCTGCTAGCAAGAGAGGCAGCTCGTAAACTCCATCCCAGCTGAAACCATGGCACTGTTTCAGCAGGGTGGCTATTAGATAACAACATTTCCAAAATTTTCCTGTGTAGTAATGTTCATTGAATTCTGCCAAGTAGTCCAGACTCCTTGGAATTTCTTGTTAAATCTCAAGGTTCCTAAAGTCTAGGAGACTTGGCTAATTATATTAACTGGTGTAAGGAATACATGGAAACATATGGAAGAGAGACCTATTGTGTCAGGGAGTCTCGTTGCTTGCTAGTGTAGCTAATCATACGATTCAGCGCTGTGCGGAATTATATCTGTTTTCATCAAAAAAATAGTTACATTGCTTATGCTATTAATACTGGGATGTTTGTTAGAATTCCTAGTCTTTGTTTGTTACCAGTCTTCCCACATAAGATTTGTGGTTATAATTGTCCTTAGCTAAGATAATTTTTCCTTATGTTATCACCTCCTGGTATCTCAGGTGAGAGATCAGGTCCTGGCTTTATCCTTGATAAACTGTGCTTTTTTGAAGTCTCATTGGCTTCCATTTCATTCCATGATTTTTGCACCTCTTTTCTCCATTTGTCTGGTGATGAGTGAGCAGAATTGCAAAGAACTTGTTTTACATGCTTTTACTGAATGTGTTGCAGAATTGTGTTCCTCCTCTCTTCTAGGAAAACCTTACTTGATACTTTATAGGGTGATCTGTCTTTTACGTGGCTGCATCAAATTGGTAATACTACTACTACTAATCTGTAACCAGGCAGTAAGGCAGCATACCCAGTGTTTTCTCCCCTGATGTGTTTCTAGCTGATGAGATCTGAGTTTGTGACGGGAGTTCTAGTGACGTTGTAAATAATGCTCTTCAGTTTCATCCTGTTTGCCTTACTCCAGATCTCCATGAACAGGCATTTTATTGTCATCTGTGTTGATTATACTCCCAGCTTCACCAGTAAAGTTCATTGCATTCTACTTTTTGGGGATTGCATAGTCTTCTTAATAAACTATCTAATACCTACTTCAAGACTGTTATTTTACAAACTCTGCTTGTAACTGTTCACCCAACCCAGCTCAATTATTCTGTTTTCAATCCAGTCCATTACTATCTCCATCTCAGCCAGTTCCTTTCTTGTCTTTTAATTCTTATATTGATTTCCACCTTCCTCAGGTTAATAACTTATTTTGTGGTATATTCTGTGAAGGGCATTACTCATAGAAATTGTTGTTGCTGCATTTTCTTCATTCAAGAAAACTCCCCCAAACAGTTGTAAAAAATAGACATGCTAAGTTGACAGTAGCCGACTTTAGGTAAATGTGTGGTTTAGGTTTTTTATTTACCTCTGCTTTCCTTTTAATTTCCTTAAAATTTATTCTGGTAATTGTTTGAATAATTTACACTAAGGAGGTCAGAAGAAGAGGAACTGAGTTAATGAGTCTGGAGAGCCAGACACTGGCTCTCATTTCAAGGTAATGAGACTAAGACAGCTAAGGGTCCAGCTATCCAAGCATAAAGGAACAAGGTCAGAGACGATTTTTATGATTGTCCAGCTGATCATTCTGTTTTTTCTGAAGAATGAGGTTGCCAAGGAAAGCCTGAAGAGGGAGGCGTGAGTCCTCATTTAGATTCTGCTAGTTCTGCAGATGTGTGAGGATGGGAAAGTGAGTTGGGGATGGATAAAGGCAAGAAACAAAAATAAATTTCTAGCACCTTTCCATATATTACATTGGGAATAGAAATAGGATAAATATTCTTCTGTTTATGCTTACAGATAGGGAGAACTTAATTCTTGCTGTCTCTGTCTCTCTCTTTTCTCCCCCTGCCCTTTCCACTGCCTCCCCCACCCCCCCAAAAAAATGCTGATGCAGTACAACTGGAAGTCGTTCAACAGCGTACTTGGGCACTACTGATGATTGTTTGATAGCTGACCTAATTGATTGCTTTGCCAGAAGCTGGAGGTGTTGAAGATGCATTGATTATGCAAAGCATTGGATATTGTGTAGTTTGCTGTTTTCACAAAATTGCAGCTGATTTGTGGAGGAAATCATCAAAAGATTTAGGAGGCTGGCAATAGTTTGTGTGTTTTTCAGTAAGGTAATAGCTCATCTTCCCTTATCGATCTATATAGCTTGTTTTACGGCTCTGGCATAAAAAAATTACTTTCCTGATTGTAATTGTCATAGTTACCAATAGGCAACGGTGGGGTAAAGGTGAAGAGTGTTACACAGGCAAAGATTAGAAAGATCAGAAACAAAATAATTTCTTTCAAAAAGTCTTGTTGATTATCTTCACAAGAAAAAAATGCTCTATGTGTGTTATTTTATGTGTCTATTTAGAATTGGGTTTATTTGTTTGAAGATGTATTGGTTTTGTGGTGGTATGTTTTTGTTATTTTTTTTTTTTTTTTTTTT
>VXBH01007800.1:55373-67203 GCA_013400035.1 Rynchops niger
TTTTTTTTTTTGTATTAAACTGCCTACTCAGCCCACAGGTTTTCACACTTTTGCCATTCTTATTCTCTCCCCCACCACACTGGATTAAGTGAGTGGCTGTTTGGTGCTTAGCTGCCTATCAGGGTTAAGCCAAGACATACTGACTTAGTGATTTAAGTAAAGTTGAAGAACTTTGAAACATTTTTTTCTTTTTTCCTGCTTGCTTATTTCTTACTTTTGTCCTGTTTTGTGGTTTTTTTTTCCCCCTTTCCTCTCTGTGATGGCCTAGAGACTAACAACAGTTATGATCTGTATTTTTGGAATGGGCTGAACCCTAGGAAGAGTAAGCAGTTTTTTTCTTCTCTCCTTTTAAAATGGAATTGCTGAACTTCAGCACCCTCTTGTGCTGGTCCTGCCGTTATCACACAGCATGCATGGCTTCACTCAAGCCTGTCAGCCTTTGGGTTGTGGATCCATGTGATGACAGGTTCTTCTGCTTCAGCCTCTCTGCATGAAGGTCCAGTTCTGCACGAGGCTTAATCAGAATTGTAGCCTGCCTCCAATCATAACTAATGCAGCAGTCCCACTTGAATTTTTCATCAGCAAGGTGCTGTTCTTGAATGTGTGTCTGGGGTAATAGATTGAAGTAATCTAAACAGATCTTTTGTATGCCTTTAGACAACATGTAAGGTTAAAAAAATAAATTCTAACTCATGTTCACATTCACATCATGTCACCTGCTTGCTTCTAATACCTTTTGTAATGTCTCAGTCATAACTTTATGGGCCTGTTTCAGGTTTTGCCTTGATACGATGACAGAGAGAAACATCCTTCATTTCTAGTTTCTAAATCTGCATGCTTCTCTTGGAGTTGTATATTCCTACTCCTCTTTCTGCTGTGTCAGTGAGGGCCCTTGAGAGGTGATTCGTCTTCCTATTTTAGTTGTTGGCCTTGGAAATGTACAATTATTTAATCCAGATGACAAAAAGGCAAATGGGTATTACTAAAATGTTTAAGTGTCTCCCTGACTATGTTGTATTTGTGCTTATTGTTACATACTCTCAGTTTATTTTGCCATCTGCATCCTAACAGCCTCTTCAGACTTAAATCTGATATATCGAATTTAGTGATGTAAATGATACCAACCAGGTAGACTACTGTACATATCAAATAACACCAATTAATTCCTTGTTCGCCCAGCTTTCAGAAAAGAAAAAATCAAGATTGCTTTAAATACTATGAGAACAAATAAAACAAAACGAACCCCCACTGTTTTGTGTTTTGAAAAACTACTTGGTGCAAAGGTCTGTTTAAAAAAAAAATCAACTCAAAGAAATAAGTCTGTTATGAAGAATTTGGATAGATTATCTGTTACCAGCTATAAACACCATTTCTTTAATGCTTTATGGAGGTAGTTGTCTTTCCTTGCTGTTGTGATTAGGACAAAGCAAAAGTTTTGGTATTTTTGGTTGAGTTTGCACTTTTGTTTGTGTTTTTTAGTGCAAACATTAAAAAAATACAGCTCAGTTTCTATTTCAATATTTTCATTTTTTTTTTATCACAATGTATAGTAGTGTGCTATTTGTAGCTGAACAAAGAGAGATGTATAATGAATAAAGCATAGAATGTGCAGATCTTTTGCTTAAGAGTTTTCTTTTCCTGGGCTAGAGGTGATTGTTTGCTAAAATTTATAAATTAGATATCTACTGAAGTGTATGCAAGAATATGTATATCCTATGCGATATCAATTTTTATTTTGACTCTTCTGAACTGAACTGTGTTATCTGGATCTGGCTCCTTGTATAAATGCACATTAAAGCTCTATTTCTGCTGTTTTAATTTTTTTCATTGTTGCTATGTTTGGAGGTTGCTCGTACCAGTTACTGCTGATATCAAACTGTGATTGTAATGAAGTAGTCAATCACAGTAGTGAATGCTGAAGATTACCATTTTAATGACTAACTTTCCTGCAGCTTTTTGTCGTAGGCCAGTACCATTCATGTAATAACTCTCACAGGGTGTAGCATGTTTACTTTTTACCATAAAATTTCTTGGAGACCTCTGTACCAATTTGTAAATGTAGGGACAAGACTCTAAAGCTGCTATTAAGGGAATCATGATGTCCAGCCTGTTACACTAGAATTTTTGCTAAGCAGACCGTATATACACTGATTGCAGTTCTGAGTAGATCACAAAGCATGAAAAAAACGTATTTCATACAAATGCAAAACTTAGAGAATGATATTAAATCACATCTTCTTTCTATTAGTCTTTTCATCATGTCTGATGCATTCAAGATTTTAAATATTTAATGATTTAAAGCTCATTCTGCTTCAGTGTGATAGAATTTGTCAGTTGGCGTACTACTTGATCCAACTGCTGTAACTGTTTAAATTAGTTGGAATGGATGCAGTTCACTAAGGAAAAAATTACAAAGAAAAAAATCTCTTCCTATTGCTTCTGATTATCAAGTGTTTCCTTTCAATGGTAGTTCTGTTGTGTGAAGATCATTTATAAACCAAACCAAAACGATTTCAATTTCGATGCAGTGTGTCTCACTTTCACTGATGAAATATAGCTCATGCTATATTTCCTGAGTTCATCTGAACTTGTGATTCCTATCTGTTCTGAATAGAGGTGCTTTAAAAAAAATGTCCTCTCCAGTTAGGGTTTGGATTCTGGCTTTACCTCATTTTTGTAGACTGGAGTAGTATGGAATAGTCTGGATTTTTCGCTATTGAAACTTCAAGACTTCTAGTACTCATCTTGAGCAGGATGAATAAGGAGTACTACTGAATACCTACACAGTGTCTGTTAGCCAGTAATAAAGATATAGTGTCCATTAACCTACATTAACAAGAAGGTTTTTTTCCTGCACATATAATTAATCCTTTTTTATTTTTAGAAGAACTTCTCATAGGGAGAATTGCATCTCATTTTAATACCTTACAGTATCAGAGGGAAATCTACAACGCTGGTGAAGTTCTCTGTCCTCCCTAAGAGATGCATTAAAATAAATTCAGCCATTAACCTTGTTTGTGTCTGAAATTTGAGTGACATTCTGAGTGTTGTTTTCTTCTTTGTTTTAAATATAATGGCATATATTGTATAATAAGTATGTTACACAAGAAGGCTATGTAAATTTATTTGAGCAAGATCTAATTATTTTAAGAAGCTCTTGTGGTGTCCCAATAAGTGATAATGTCAATTAAAAGGTTTGTATTTTTTGTGAGCTTTGGTCTAGAATGTTGGGTTTAGATATTATATACCGAGTCATTTAATATTTTTCAATAAAATACCTTCTTCTTTTTCTCCTTGTGGAGTAAGGTTATTGAAGTATAGAACAGGAAAACCAACTAATTATGAAAATACTTTCTTTGGCCTTTGCAGCTGTTAAGGAGCCTAAGCTTCATGTTGAAGAGCATAATTTGCAATATAAGACTTTTTTCCTTCCCCCTCTTAGTACATATATTTATCCCATCACTTTTAACATGTGGTGACTGTATCCTTCATAATCAGAATTTATCAGTTCCCTGGATTAAATTTTTTTTTGTGGATGGGGCAGATAAAACTTTTGCACCTGTGACATATACTGGACAATTTTGGAAAATCTTGTCTTTCTATGCTTGTGAAAGAGGGGGAGGTGATGAATCTGTAAAGAGTGTATGGAATGCCATAGGATGGAAATGTCTTGAAGGTAGGTTGCAAGAAAGGTTTTGGTGTTTGTGCCCACTTTCAGCTTCTGCAGTAGCAATCTTTAGATATTTGCTGGTGGCAGCCTTACCTTTATGTTACAGCTGATGATGTCAGCTTTGTGATGTCATACTGTATTTCAGTTGTGTAGTTTTATTTATGGATAGTATGAGTAGATTCAACTTAAAAAAAATCTGCTTTTTGCTTGAAAAACAGATGCAAGTGCTATGATTTCTTTAGTGGTTTTTATGGTATAGAATGTACTGTGTGTATACATTACACCACATTTTCCACTGCTACAGGAGTTTCCCTGCTCATTGATATTACATGGTATCTCTGAAACTTGAAGGAAAGATTTGAATGGGAGTTGTGTAAATTTTCTAGTTGTACTAAATGTCCTAAGTGTCTTAACTTTTTTAAGAGAAAGTGTTCACATTATTTTTAAAAATTACCTTTTTGGTTGTATTTACGGGCTCTTTAAATAAACATGTGATACAAAGGGTTATATCCTACTTTTCCTCTTAAGATTTCTGGATGATTTTGTAGGCATGAGTAAATACCAGATATTTGCTGTCTTTGCGTGCATATTGGTCTTAGAGGTTACAATGCCTGTGTTAGCACTGTTGTATGTATTAACACTATGTAGGTGTTACAAACCTGTATTATTGATTTCATTGCATACTAGGAGTATACCTTTTTGTTGGCAAGATGGAGGGATTTGGGATTTTGGTTAGATACATCACTCTCTTACCAGCGTTTTGGCTTTCTTCAGTTTGTTCATCACTTGGTTTCGTTGAGCAAACTTCTTTAGACATACTGAAGAATCTGACAAATATTTATCCCTATAGCATGCCACAGTGGCACATCTAGTAAGTTTTGTTAGAAGGAGAGTTACAGCACGTTCATACTGCTCTGTTGCTCTGTTAATATACAACTGTTTCTGAGTTGATATTGTGAAATGGCAGTGATAATGATACCTAAATTGGTATTTAAGTTTCTTACCTAAAATAAAAACATTGAGGGAATAATAGATTAGTTTTCCTTGTGACAATGATCTGACAACAGAGCAAGCTCATGCTACGATCGTGGCGGTGCTTTTAATGAAAAGAACATGGATTTGTCAGATTCTTGACCAAGTAAACCGAAAGGGTTTATTTGAGCAGTTAGGAGGCCTTCAGAAGGCAGCCAGGGTAATGAACAAAATGAAGCAGTTAATGTGTTTGACGTGTGAAAATATTCTTGGAAAAAAGCAAAACGAAGTAAATTAACAGTGTTCAATAGTTTGCAGGCATAATGACCTAATAGTTGAAGGTTTGTGTGTGAATAAGGCCTCCTGTATTTCTGAACATTAACAATGCTCTTCTGGGTCTGTTTTAGAGGGGAAAGCTTGTGAGCACAAAGCAGCTATGTGAATGCGTGCTGTAAAATAATCTTCCAGCCCCTTTAGCAGCCTTGAAGTTGTGGTAGAATAGAGAGGTCAATGTGCCATAGTATGTAATTTTAATGTGAATGATGAAATCGCATAGGTGAAGTGAAAATAAAAGTTAATTTATTCACAAAAAGATTTGAAATGGGAATGAGATCTGTTGTGTTAGGATGAACAATAAAGCTGTTGAAGAAACTGGGGTTTTGTGTTGTTTTTCCACTGGTAATACAGAATAGTAAGTATGCTTGTATAGCTGTGGGGGCATTAAAAGGGGAGACAATGCAAAGTCATCTCTGGCACAGAAAGGATGAATATTTGTTTCATACACTCCTTACACAAGGAGGAAACATTAAGTGGCTAGACCAATAAACCGTGGACTTGTTTTGCAGTTACATGAAAATATTTTTCTTCCTTTGTATTCAGAATAATACTAAATGAAAATTCCTGATATGTATTTCTTAGCATGTGGACACATCAGTCTTTTTGGTTCAGTATTATGAACAAAAAAAGATGGTCAGGGTATTATTTTTAATTTTTAGAATTTGTTATGCATTGTTCTGTTTAAAAAATATGCTGAGCAACACAGAGTTTTTCCATAACCTTTTGTGAATCCACAGTATTCATCATGTGTGGTTCTCGTTACATAATTCATAATACAGTCACACTGTCTGCAAATAAGTGTATAATTTTTAAAGTTTTTCTGAAATTTTAATGGTTATCAGGTTATGTACGCATGCTGCTTCATGAAAGATGTAGAGTTTTATGTTGGAACCAGTGTTTTGCCAATCTACAGTAAACACATTTTGATAATAAATTCCATCTTTCTGTAGAAGGGTGGTATTTTCTAAGCTGAAGAATTGTTTTTACAATTTTATTTTCATCTTGCAACAAACAGATTAGGGTGTGCTGATAGCCCTGTTCAGTATAAGTACGTTGAAACTGTAGTTTATTAAATTGTGAGTTAATGAGAATCAGAGATAATGTATATTGAGAATTGAGATTTGTTTTCTAATCCAGACATTTAAACGAGTTTGAAGATAGTGGTTGCCTATAGTTAGTTTTATTTCAAACTTAATATGTTCCAAGTGTGTTGTTTTGTTTAGTATTGATTAATTCAGGATAAAATACATAGGAAGAGGAACTCGCCTGTTTTGATGGCTGTATCAATCCTCTTCACTCTTTTTCTCCTCCCAGCTGTAAGGGTGTGTTAGCACAGTGTCGCACAGAGCCTCATCAAGAGAGTGCGTTCTGTTGCGGTCTGAGGTAGCCAGGGTGCACAGCGCAGAAACTACAGGCAGACGTCACATTCTCATCTCAAAATGAGACAGCCACAGAGTTAATGCTTCACAGCAAGCACATAAGAGAGTACTGCCAGACCCAGTTCTGTATTTTGGGATGCTGCTTCAGGCAGCTAAGGCCTCCTCTGAGTCCGTGCTTTAATTAGTTATTTTAGTCTTGTGTGCTGTGAATTGTTGATTCTGATGGAATGGCTCATATTGTAAGGTTCACCTTACAGTATGGGCTCTACTTCTGTATTTCATGTTCACATTTCAGCTTAAATGGTGAGACCCATTTCAAGAAGCAGGTTCCTGAAATCAATTAACATTTAAAAATTAAGTTGATATTAAAATACTGTAGAATATTTTTTTCTTTTCTTTGTTTGTAAAAAGCCACTTAAATTGTTGGATTAACAGTCATCCCTTTCAGTTAATAGTGAAAGAAGTCTTACTGCCATTAGTAAGCAGCGGTGTTCTACTTTATGAAAAACTGCACATTTGTTTTGTATAAAATCTTTTTTTTTGATGATGAAAAGAAACAAATGAAAGTTTTTAAACCCAGACTGTAAAAAGTTGTGCTTTACAGACACATATTAAAAAATGGGGATAGTTTCCTTTTCAGTTAAATTGTTTTCTTCAAAGATGAAGGAATAGAAATATTTATGTTTCTTAACTTTGGGTGCTCACAGAAATTGGCAGTACTTGTTACATCTTCCCTTACTGCTGCAGGTTAAAGCTGACAGTAGTTGCTTTTCTTTTGTGATTAAGTAAATGGTTACATTTAACCATATATGTTAGTGAATGTGAAGAAATACATAATTTGTCCAATGGCATTTAGTTAAGATGAGCTTTGCTTTGCTGCCATTCACTAATGAAATTTGGGTGTCCTGAAAACTTGAGCGTGATAACAGATTACCCTTGCCTTATTTTTGCCAATGTTCTGGTCATGAATTAAATGCATCTTTGCCAATAATAATTACTTTGTCACAGCTTTTATGACAAATATCATTTAAGTTGACTCTTGTGGAAAGTAGGCAATGCAACACTACTATTCAATAGGGAAAATCTTTTCCAGTTTAAGTTTGAATAAATCTTTTAACTGTAAACTTTTTTTTTTAACCTTTTCTGCCTTTTGTTTCCTGGGGAAGGAGAGGAAAAGAACCCTTTATCAGGATTCGTGTGTGTTTGTGAGATATATTTCTGCCATATTCCTATTTGGTTAAAAATGAGTTCGTTTTATACTCATGGTCAATCAAAAAGTATAATCCATTTCTAATAAATTGTATTATTAAAATAAGGTTAGGAACTGATGCTAATGAGTGCCCTGTCATGTTCTGTGGAACCTTAGGATCAAATCTGTATGTAAATACTTTGAGTATTGCAGTCTCCTGTAGAAATGAATTTAAAAAAGAAGTTGAATTTATATTTGAATTCAAAAGTGATTAAATTAAAAGAATCGATGTTTTCTTGCCCTGTGTTGCAAAGAGGGATCATCTGATCATAATTCTTTGCAATGATTAGCTTTTATTTACATGTTTACCCTTTGACAAAGTGCAATAAATTCACCAACTTTTATATTGCATCATGACAAGCTGTTGGTAGTTACATTTTAGGATAGAGGTAGCAATGCAAATTTTAAGCTGAGCAGGAAGAATCGACGTAAACATACACCTGTAGTCAGGCAGTTTCAAAACTATTTCATTGCTGTGGTTTTTTATTTATTTTTTATTATTATTTAATGACATTTAGTGTCATTCCTGCTGATAGAACAGCCTGCCTGTCTTTGTTTAGAGTACGTACAGATATTTCTGTATATGAGGAATTTCGTTGCTTTGTATTTCTTTTTTTTGTATGTGTTTCATCCTTGTCTACGTAATTGAGCTCACCTGTAAGCTGGTGATCTGAGTTAGTCCAGGTTAAACGCCTTCACTGTGTGTGTTTTGCCTGTATCTTGTGAAATGAATGCATTTCAGGACTTTTGGTAAAGAGGAGTAAAACAAAGTTATGCCTGAGGTTAACCTAACTGCACGTTATGGTCAGTTAGGGCATGCATGGATTTCAGGGAAAACAAACCAGGGAAAATGCACACTGGATATGTGATATAAAACACAGTATTGGAGAGCCTGGACACATGCTTCATGCAGGGCATATTTCTGAGTAGGTTGTATGTGGGCCTTGTCTATAGTATCTCTTTTCAATCATAAATCTCTTTTCAAACATAAAACTGAATTTTAGTAAGTCCTCCCTGAGCCTTTCCTTCCTGTGCTGCCCCTAAATAGATATGGTTAAGCTGGTGTCTGACCAAGACAGGTAAAGAAGGAATTGGGAGAAAAGGAGTTTCTTCTTCCATTGGTGCTGACTTCTGCAGTTGATACTTAGGTGTTACATTCATGGAAGACAGACTCTTACAGGAGAACATATTTTACTCTGGCAGAGTTTATCCTGCTAGGTGTCTTTCTTAGGAATATTTTCATGTTATGCAAACTTCTATTTATATGTTTTATATGGAAAAAAATGCACATTAAGGTGTACTTAGATTGCAGTGCACCTGTTTAAATAAAGAGAATGTGGTGTTCATTCTGTGCCGGTTACTAAGTATTTATATTCCTATCTCTTTTTTGGTTATTTCTGTTTGATCTTCTCTAAGTTTTTATTAATTGCGGGGCTTTTTCGTTGGAATTTAAGTAGCTTGTATTTTTATACCTCAAACTTTTTTTTTGAATTATCGTCTTTGCTTCAGAGCTGTTCCCTTTTGCTCCTCCAGTTATTGAATAGAATGTAAAATAAACTATTACTTGTAGAATCTAATTCAGAATAGTCAAAATATTGAATTTCTGTAAAACAATGCAGAACTGGAATTCATATATAATAGGCTGCAATACATAAAAAGAAAATGATTAAACCATATCTCACTTATCATAGATCTTTTTAATAGGAGCAAAATCTGTGCCATTAGTTCCAGACCAGCGTATTTCCCATTCACAATGCTTTAGTGCATAACTTATAAATCTGTCCTCATCATCCTATATTACTTTTCCAAAGCAAGACTAACATCAAGCAAGACAGGGTGAATGAAAGTCAATGAAGGTCGACTAGACAATCCAATTATTAAAGATTCTTGGAAGAACAGCACTGTGATCTATAAAATAATTGGGTGTGAATTTCTGTATCTTTGTTGACAAGGGTTGTTTCTGTAGAACTGTGGTATATTTTCTATGGTATTTGTTTTTAGATTATGTTAGTCTGATCTGTTTGTGTAGTAGGTCTGAATGTCAGTTGTTTTTACTCTAAAATATTTGTTAGTTTGCAGAAGCTGTATTTATAATACAGATTTCACCTGCCTGTTCTATCTCCTGGGTGGTGAAGAGGCCTTTGAGGAAAATGTAACATACAGTTACACTATTGCATTATGAAGAGACAGTGTTAAGATTACGTGATCATTGCATATATGCCATTGCTCATTTTCCATGCATTTTTTTCATCAGTCACCTTTCATTCATTCTGCAGGACAGGCCATCTCTTGGGAGCATAAAACACAATACAATAAAACAAAATACAATAAAAGAGATTACTGTTTCTGGTACCTGCTTAGAGTAGGAGTAACAAGCTGCCCTGCATTAGTTTAAATATAAAAGTTCAAGTGTGTGCGTAAGCCATCTATGCTAGACACTGTAGATCATAAAATAGGAGAAAGTAATTAAGCAGAAGAATAGTTGTTTTCAGCCTTGAGCTTTAAATTTAGCTGTGTTGCTTCTATTTCAGGTCTGTCTGCAACTTACCTACTTTTTTTCTCCCTTATACAAATAGGTCTAATGAAAAATAATACTTCTGCATACAAAACTTGTTTTATTATGTTTTTTGAGCCCTATATAAATAAGGACAGATAGGGTTCAGTTACCGATTATTCTAACTGAAGTCTAGGTAATTGTACTTGACTATAATGCCATACATAAGCTTATAAATTCCAGACCACCGCATGTTCTTACCGTGCCCCACTCCTTCAAAAAGGAGAATAAAAAGACCTAATATAAATTATATTTTTTACCTTTTCTTCTGATATTTACTTTACAGGTGTTTTGATTTGGCATTTCTATACATAGTTTCTTATATTCATTTTATGAGAAGCCATTCTTGAGAATTTGCAAGTGTATATATGTATACAGAAATATATATGTATCTTTTACTTCCCAACTAATGCAGTCGCAGGAGAGTGTGGCCATGTGTTAAGAGTAGCTAACCAAACAGATTATCAAGTGGTCTTCATTACAGGCTGATTGGGAATCACATTGATAAAATATCAATTGCTATAAATGACATAGGGTCTGAAAGAGAAGTAATATATTCCTAGGGTATAGTATTCCACTGGTATAGTAAAGGATGCTGACTGTGAGATTACATTGCTGATCAAGAAAATTTTTACAATGTTTCCCAGTAAAACTTGAAGTCACCTCCTGCAGATGGTGGAGTTTTGTTGGCTGGTAACAAAGCATGGGATCTGTTATTGAACTAAAGACAGCAACAGACTGGATGCATTGCTATTTTATTTGTAAGTCAAGATTTAAGAACAGAAACTGCTGTTTGCAATAGCAAAATGTCTGTCTAAAGTGGTGATTTCTACCACAGAAATTGTAAAGCGTACTCAGGTAATGTTACAGTACTTTTGATGGGTAGTAAATAATTTTTCTAAACCTGGAAAATCATGAGGCTTGCATGGCATGCAGAGGTAATGAAGAATCTTTTTCTGACTAGATAGGTGCTGCATATCTAATAAACACTGAAACGATTCACTGCTAATCTGTAAACTCTTTAATATAGATAATCATAATCTGTTATTAATTTTTATCAAAACTATTTTTTCACAAATTTTGTTTAAAATGCAGAAAATTACATAGTACGAACAGAAGATATTTTAAGACATAGTAATTTTATACAGTAATAGTAATTCAAAATGTCATTTTTTTTGAAGACTTCATGCACCCAAATTTCAGCTATATGTAAGAAATTATTTGTATTTTGAAGTTTTAAGCTCTGTAATGAATTTATGCTATTAATTTTTCATTACTACATTTTCTTGCTAGCTAGGGTAAACCTGTCTGCAACAGAGAATCATACTCTAATCCTCTGGAGAGAGAGGAGGGTAAGATTTTAACAGGGTCCTCTTAGATTTGTACCTGAAACAGAAGGTTTAGTTTGTCTTCTACATAGAAGACAAACTGGTTTTTTCCCTCCCTGCTGTGGTGCTGGTAGTATGCTAAATAGTACAAATCTTGTTAGTCTTTGATTTCTGATAATATGTGTCAAAGGTTATTAGTCATTATCTTGAAATTCCCAAATAGTTGGTGTGGCTGTCCTCAGCTGAGAGGAGCATGCAAAAATAAAAATGTAAGATCATGTCAGACCAAAATCAAAGAAACTTCTTACTGCACCGTTGGGTTGGTTTTTTTTTTTTTTTTTT
>VXBH01007800.1:76236-94253 GCA_013400035.1 Rynchops niger
TACATTGACTTAATAATTAACTACTGAAGTGGACTGGTTATATGATCTCAGTTGTATGCCTTTACTTAAATCCTTAGTGATTTAAATCACTGAATAAGATTATTTTTTCTCTTTTACAGGAAAGGTAAATTTAATTAAAGTGTCAGTATTACCTAATGCAATTATTTTTCCAGAGTGTAACAGAGATTATTTCAGACAGCTTAAAAAGCAAACAGCACTTGGAAGTTATTATGACTAAACCGATCTGTTATTTAAGAATACTGCAGAAATATGTAAAAATTTTCTTCTTTGAATACATAGCACATAAAAGTAGTAAGAATGTTTTGTTTGCTTTTGAAGGGCATTGTGATGATTAACAGTAATAATAAATCAGGTTAATCAATGCATAAATCTTAATCATGTTGTGTGACTCCAACTTTTGTTGTTCAGAACATCCAAGATATTATTGATGGGTGTGCAGGTGAGACTACAGTACAAATACTGTACTTTCTAGGGAGTTCGTAGTATTTAGTTTGAAAGTCTTAGACTCTGGATTCCTTAATCATGTACATTTGAATCTAAGCACAAATGTGCTGTCTCCCCTTCCTTCCGTGCCCTGTTTTTCTTATAATTAAATGCGTTTGTATCTTGGTACCTTGGTATCTTACACTACATTACACTACATTAAAAGGAGGAAGGTCTGGGACCCTATTTTAGATGTATTGGACCATGAGTGAAAGTGTCTTGATTTCATGGAGTAACTGAGTGTCTGAATTCTGAATTTGCTAAAGATGGATACTATGAATATCTCTGATATGTTTCCTTTTTGTGAAAAATACAGTAATCGCATCTTTCTTGACTGTCTTGCACATCTTATACACGATTCCAAAAAGTTTACTAGGTTTTATAACATTTATGTATGTGAACAAATTTCTGATTCTTTCTTTTGTCTCTTTCTTTTTGTCTCAATAGCTAAGAAATCTTTCCAGCTTGGATCTACGTCATATCACAGAACTGGACAATGAAACTGTGATGGAAATAGTAAAGAGATGCAAAAACCTTAATTCCCTTAATCTGTGTCTGAACTGGATCATTAATGACAGGTAACTTCATTATAGCATCTAAAAACAGTATAAAGCAAATTTAACTAGTTGTATTAGTTGACAATTTCTCATGGCTCAGGGGCTGGAGAAGATGAATAAAATCAAGCAGTGTTTTATGAGTGTTTGTTCTTGCTTGTTTTGGGTAAATCATCTAGACATATTTTACAGAGTGTGTGTATATTTCTGCAGTGGAGATAAGCTCAGTTATAACTGGATGGCAGCACTGATCTGTTTCCTATAGAGTTCATGAGAATGTGCTCTTTACCACATGTGATTGAAATGTACAGTTGCAGTTATGACTCCTTCAGTAGGTAGCCATGATTTAAACAGGTTTATATGCATACAAACAATGAAGCATATTTTTTACTACATAAAGAAAACGACACTGCTTGTGGGTTAAGTAGTGGAATTCATGGGTTTTTTTAGAAAGCAAAAAGTTCTTCTTTATTTGGCAAAGAGACTCTCCAGAATAAGACTGAAAGAATAACAGGGGTATTGCCTTAGGCTTT
The DNA here is from genome assembly GCA_013400035.1 of Rynchops niger. NCBI lineage: Eukaryota > Metazoa > Chordata > Aves > Charadriiformes > Laridae > Rynchops > Rynchops niger. Next base: position 77,828 of record VXBH01007800.1, read on the forward strand.
TCCTTTTGACCAGCTGCTGTATTCTGTCCTTTTGATCAAGTAATTTTAGCATTAAATAAATGTAGACAGGTCATGTATAGTTATATTGCAGATCAGATGAAAAATGAAAAATACAGAGAATTTAAGAAGCGGAAGCTTCCTTTTAAAATGAGAAAATTGAGCAAAGCCACTACCTCAAGGTGTGCAGGACAGGACATTTTGAATAACCTTTAACAGATTGGTTTATTATAACTGGTGCTTTAAAGAAAAAGAAAGAAGACACTTTTAACAGAGACAGTTCTAAAACAGTTTAACATAGACCAGAATGATGTGTTTCAGCAATTGTACTTCTTCTGGTTAGATTTTTTTTTTTCCTGACACACTCTCTTTCAGGGTTTTCTGAAGTCTTTAAGAATATGGTAAAGTGTAAATGAGCTTAGACTTTGGTGAAAGTATAACATTCTAAAAATACTAAAATTGAAATGTGTTGAATAGGAAGTACCACTGAACTTTTACTGTAACTCCTTTTAGCCTTTAAGACTGTTTTGCAGTTTTATAGGTTTAGGTCAGACCCTTAATGTAACTTCACCAGTTTTGAAAGCATTTAGTTGCCTCAGATCTTTCTGTCTGTACGGCCTTATTTTTATATTATATGCACAATAAGGCTACTGTAATGGAAAATTTTAGAATATGTCATAAAAAATAGTAAGAAGAAAATTATAAATTTAAGAAAGGCATGTTCCAGGTTTTAATTAAAGTACTTAGCAATGGTACACGTTTCTGCATGAATGTTTTGAGCAGGACAATCTGCTGAGTGTGATCCAAACTGATGTCAAACTGTTATTGAAATTACTTTACTAGAATTACTAGAATACAAAATATATCTTTTAATCATATGCCTATGACTCTCAAACTTCATATTGAATGTAATTAGAGTTATGAAAATTAAAAATAAAAGGAAGCCTTTTTCAGCAATGACAGATAACCTTCTGTTGTATGTAAACTTTTAGGTTGTTGACTTTTGTCTCTGTAGTTCTTTCCATTTTGTGTTTATTTCTGATCATACCTGTCAGTACCTTTTCAACATGTGTCTAATAACTAAAGCTTGAGTACAAATTTAAGTTCAGCTATTTAAATTAGCTTCTAGCTAAAAGCAAACAGATAATTTAAAAAATAATGGCTGTTAAATCTTATTCATAGGTAGTCATTTGGCAATTTGAGCATTTTTTCCTATTCTGCAAGTGAGATGAAGCTCTAAACACTGGTCTTAACTGAATAAAGTAATTTCCTCTACTCCTCCTAAATGCTGAATTGTGAATCGCTGAAAATTATATAAAAGGAACGTGATAGAACCACTCAACTGTAATCAATGTAGACACCAGTTCAGCAGAGTATTACGAGCATATTCACTTTGAGAATATGAGTGATCCTTCAGAAGTTCACAGGACTGTTCAGGTTAGTTAGTTAGTTTAAACTAAGTAAATTAGTTTATTAATGATTTAAGGCAAGATGAGCTTTATTTTTTTGTTTTTTATTTGATGCTATTTGATGGCTTCTAGTCAGGGGGAATATCAGGTACCTTTGAGTAAACCTTTTGTTTGTCATTATTTCCAACACATATGAGATAGCAGCTGTCTAATGTTTTAACTGACTCTTGGTGTTAAAGAACAGATAATTTCCACCACCTCATCCCTCACAGACCCCTTTATCAAGCCTGCTTACTTGTGAGATCCAACTACACAGGGCTTGTATTCCAGACTGTTTGCAAACTTAACAAGACACTTTTTTGTTCTGTCTAGAATGACTGAGGATTGGGTTTTTTTTCATAATCAAGGGTGAAAGAAAACTAGGAGGTTCTCAAAAATACCGGTATAGCTTAAAGATGTATCTGGGAATTATCTCTTAAAGGTAGTTGATTATTGGTATGTTTTACAGCAGAAGTAAATTACTGGTTTTAAAACTTTATTGTAAGTTTCTTTATTGTTTCCAGAAATCCATAAAAATTCTTTACATAAGCAAGGCTGTGGCCCCAGAACATTTAAAGTGCTCTCTTGCTTGTGACACAGTGTTAGATCTAATGCTGTGACCATTACATTTCTTGCTAAATAACTGAAAGGAATTGAAACAGAGTGCAAGATCTCTGCGTGACAGTCACTTGCTAAGATTTTTGGTGCGGCGATTCATTTGCATGTCCAATAATTAACACAAACTATTATTCCTCTGCTTTGTTAAAGCTATTTTTGTTTTTGAAAGTATGTGTCTAAAAGGCTTATGTAGGGCAGCAAAAAATTATTTATTTTACCTAAGGTAAAAAGTATGTTCAGTATGTTTAGTTGAGGTCCTCTTGACATTAGTTTTTAAATGAAAGAAAAATAGGTTCTTATAATGACTTGTAAAAAAAGTCTTTAAAAGTTGAGAGTTAAGCAAGATCAAAACAAGAGCTAGTAAAGTAATTTAACATAATGATCTTTTCTCTAAGTGTTACAGCTCCCTCAAAAGCTTCATATACTATTTATCATGTTGGTTAAGTATGTTATAGAAACAATCCTACTACTTCTTTCAAATATGAACAAAACCAAACTTGCAAATCCTTTTTAGTATGCATCATGAGATTATCTCAGGTTTTTGCAATTGGAAAGGAAAGTGAGCTCTCTGTACATGGTCATGTGAATAACATACTTTGAGGCTTGATTTAAATAACCTTATCACCTTGAAGTTGTTTTAATGGTCACTGCATTTGTTCTTTCGAATTTCAATTGATATAATAAAAATAGTGACAATTAGAAATAAATCTTATGAGGGATTCAGGAAAATATAGTATAATGTACTGGCAGAGTTTTCAGGGATGCATGATTTTTCTAGTATTTGAGGAGCATCTGCTGTATATTTTATCTGTAAATAATCAAGGAGCAAACAGCAGTTAATCTAACATTTTTTATTAATCTTATCACTAAGGACTTTGTGTTGCAATTCACTTCAATTTCTGTATTAGATAATTCACCTAGAGATAGACATTTAAACACTCTGCAGTGACTGTGAAGAGTATTTCTGCTTACTTAAGTCATCCTTCTTACTAAAACACTCCCTTAGTAATATTTGTATAGAGCATGTTTGCCAGCCCCTGTTGTGTCTGTGGTTCTTCTAATAAACATCATGGAGCAGGGAATAGCACAGATAAGGTAAGGAACTTAATCTAGAACTATGGTGACATTTTTTGATGCCATAGCACTGCTAGTCATTCCAGAATAAGGTTCCACCTGCATAACAAAATTAATGGTGGGTTTTGCAGTTACAGCATAATAATTTTCCAACCATTTGAGAGCTTTAGTCCTCTCTCTGTAGGTGGTGCCAAGTGTTCTTGTAATAATGTATTGAGCACTGTATTTTTTTACATAATTTATCACACACTGATTGTAGAGGACTTTATTAGCAGGTGCTGAGATTTGCAGAGCATCTGGAGGTTGTGGAGAGTAAGCTATGGTTGTGACTTGGAGGCAGATATGCAGTATCTGCATGGCATAGTAAAAGAGAGTAATGTTGGTTGTTGACCTTGTAGTGGTATTGCTTACTGACATCAGCCTTCTGATTAGTGAGGTGGGGGAAGATAAGCATTATGTGTACCTCCTTGAGCATTCAGCACAGGTGGGAGACTTGGATTTGATCTAATTCTACCAGTTCTGAGAAAACTGTGTTGTTTTATAGTGCTTTCATGAAATATCACTGTGGATAAGCCAGAGTAAACATTGCAAAGGGACAGTCTCCCCATACTGTAATGATTAAGACTTGTTGGTGAGGATTCTAGTTGGAGTCCAAGGTGGAGGAACTTGGGAATACAAGCTTTTGACAAGGGTAGTAGTCAGGAAGTCAAGGTATGGAAGAATTTCAGAGGAAATGTGGTAAATTATTGGAAGGCAGACCATAAACCTGAAAACCAAAATGTTTGTGCAGCAGCACAGTCACATAAAAAGAGCATTTTCTCGTTTGAAGAGGCTCCATCTGCTTTATTCTGCTGGGTCACTAATGCAGCATCATTTTCTCAGGACTGGGTGTCACTCTTGTTGGCATAGAGCATATGGGGGTTTGTGCATTGTTACTTAGCAGCGTAAATTGTTAACATGGTCTTCCATATGCTAGAGAACTGTTTAAAAAAATTTGTGTTGACTGCCTACCATGAGTTCATGTGAACCCATGTAATCATCCTTGGGAGCATCTGCTGTGATCTGGATGTGTTGTGGGTAGAGGATACAATGCTGAAGATGGTCTCAGCAGGTGATTAGCTCACTATGTTTAGTTACAGAGCTGCTGCTGTATGTGAATGCCTCAACATTTCATTAGCAGATGTGAGCATCAAAATAGTAGTTCAGTTCTTCCAGTATGTTTTTAATAAAAGGCACGATTAGTGAATGCTGGAATTATTTTCAATAAAAATAATAAAATTAATCTTTTTCTGAAAGTCTTAAGTCTCTGCATATTTGATAAGGAAATTATTTGAATAAAGTTACTTCTTAAATAAAAATTTATAAAGCTTTCACTTGCCTATATTTTTGCCCAGGCAAAAATGTTCATTTTGTCTGTGGTGACTACAAATGCTAATGTTGCATCTTAGTATTCATCACCTTTGATCTGACTGAAGTGGAAATGTGCTTCAGGAGCACTGATACTTATTGCTGTCATTTTGTATAATCTGGACTTGGGGATGTAGTAGAGCCTTCCAGAAAAGTAACTGTACTTTTATATGATATTTGTCATGAAACATTCTAGGTGAATACTAGCATTTCTTAATTCTAATTCAATTTCATCTCTTCAGTGTTATCTGAAAGATGATCTCCTTTGAGTTCTCTGCATATTTATCAAGTGTTTAGTCAACTACATGAAAAATTGAACTCCATAAAAAGTTATATAATGTAACACAAATTAATTTTACTTTTAAAATTACTTATTCTTCTGAATGTCATACTTTTTAATTAAATTTGTAAGAAAATTTTCTTCACTCTGCAGATGTGTTTTTTAAATTGATTTGAGGCTGACTGTCACTGTCAGATTTTTTTACATTTCAAAATAAAGCATAGAATTTGGACAAAAAAAATAATTGGTGTGCTTTCGTGAATTATCTACTTTAAATTCTGGGTCTTTTTTTTTTTAATTGATTATGAAAAACCACATGAAAAGATAATCCTTTTTGATTTGTCCGGAGAGGTGTGTTGTGCAGAGTTGGCTGGCTGAGAGATGCCCACCCAGGTGCTCTGTCAGTCCTCCTCCCCTAACAGGACAAGAGGAGAAAATAAGATGGAAAAGCTCATGGGTTGAGATAAAGACATGGAGATCACACACCAGTTACTGTCATGGGCAAAATAGACTTGATTTGGGGAAGATTAATTTCTTGCCAATTAAAAGTAGAATAGGAGTGAGGAAAAAAAGGGCAAAAATAAACCGCCTTCCCTTCCCCTTCTTCCCAGGCTCAAATTCAGTCCTCTACCTCCTCCCCATGAAGCAGCCCAGGGTGGTGGGGAGCAGGAGTTGCAGTCAGTTCATAAGACTTCATCTCTGCACCTCTGTCCTCACAGTTTTCCTCTGCTCCAGCATGGGCTTCTGTACGGGGTCTATGTGGCAAGGTTTTGGGAGTAGAGGGGCTGCAGGGGTGGCTTCTGCGAGAAGATGCCAGAAGCTTCCCCCATGGAAGCNGCGTTTTCTGGCAGAACTGTGGGGAGCCCACAGTGGAGAAGTCAATTCCCAAAGGACTGTGCCCTGCAGAAAGGACCCACGCTGAAAAAGTTCATGAAGAACTGCAGTCTGTGGGAAGNCGCAGGTTGTCCCCCTGTAGCCTGTGAAGGAGCAGATATCCTCCCTTTAGCCCACTGAGGACCCCACACCTCAACAGGTAGACGTGCCCTGAAGCTGTAACCCTTTGGAGAGCAGGCTTCTGGCAGGAACTACCCATGGAGAGGAGCCCATGTAGGAGCGCGTTTTCTGGCAGAACTGTGGGGAGCCCACAGTGGAGAAGTCAATTCCCAAAGGACTGTGCCCTGCAGAAAGGACCCACGCTGAAAAAGTTCATGAAGAACTGCAGTCTGTGGGAAGGACNCATCCTTATCTTGACCCATGAGAGTTTTTCATCTTACTTTCTTCCCCTGTTCTGGTGAGAAGGGGGAGTGAAAGAGTGGCTTGGTGGGCACCTGACAGCCAGCCAAGGTTAACTCACCACAGCTCTCCATGGGTTACTGTCCTTCATGGGCTCCTCTAGTCTGAGTCTTTCTCACGGGCTGCAGTTCTTCAAGAACTGCTCCAGTGTGGGTCCTTTCCATGGGGTATAATCTATAAGGAACAAATGGCTCTAAGCATGGGTCCCCCATAGGCCACAGTTTCTACCAGAAAACAAGCTCCTGCATGAGCTTCTCTCCATGAGCTTACAGCTTCCCTCAAGGTATCTCCATCCACTCTGTCATGGAGTCCTCCACAGGTTGCAGTATGGGTATCTGCTCCAGTGTGGGCCTCCATGGGCTGCAGGGGGACAACTTGCTTCACCATGGTCTCCTCCACAGGCTTCAGGGGAATCTCTGCTCGAGCACCTGGAGCACCTCCTCCCCCCCTTTTCTTCTCTGACTTTGGTGTCTATAGGGCTGTTTCTCTCCTACTGTCCTCACTGCCCTCTCTCACGCTCTGCTGTGCAGCATTTTTTCGTTTTCTTAAATATGCTTTCCCAGAAGTGCCTTCATCTTGGCCTGATATAACTCTACTAAAGTATTTTATGGTAGTTTCTTTGACCTAAACATACAGAAAACAGAAAATAACACAGTTGTGTCTGTTAGCTACTATTTTTCTGTAAATAATTCATTTTATTCTTGTCATATGTTGGCCTTGTCTAACAGCCAAACACCCACCTAGCCACTCATTCCCTTCTCAGCAGGACAAGCAGGATAAAAAAATAAAAGGAAGCAACTGGCATGAAAAAGCTCAAGGGTTGAGATAAAGACAGGGAGATCACTTACCAGTTACTGCTGAGGGCAAAACAGATTTGACTTGGGGAGAATAAGCTCTAATTTATTACTGGTTAAAACAGATTTGGTTAGTGAGAAACAAAAAGGCAAACAACTAAAGCACCACATTTCCTGCTTCTTTCCCAGGCTTAACTTTATGTCTTCACTCCTGAGTCCTCTACTGCCCTAACCAATAGAGGAGCACGAGGAGAGGGGTGTTACAGTCAATCCATGGTGATTTCTCTCCGCTGCTCCTTCCTTCTCACGTTTCCTCTGCTCTGGTGTGGGTTCTTCATGGGCCACAGCTGCTTTAGGAGTATTCATTTGCTCTGGCATGGGCTGCTCCACGAGATAGTTGCTTTAGTGCAATGGAGCGCCTCCACCTCCTCCTTCCCTAATCTTGGTGTTTGTGCTGCTGTTTCTCATGCTCTTTCTTTTCCCTCTTCCTCTCTTTGTGTAGTAGGGTTTTGGCTTATTTTTCATAGAATAATAGAATAGTTTGAGTTGGAAGGTCATCTAGTCTAACACCCCTGCAATAAGCATGGACATCTCCAAATAGATCAGGTTGCTCAGAGCCTCGTCCCACCTGATCTTGTATGTTTCCAGGGATGGTGCATCTACCACCTCTCTGGTCAACCTGTTCCAGTGTCTTTCCACCCTTACAGTGAAGAATTTCTTCCTAATATCTAATCTAAATCTATCCTCTTTCAGTTTAAAACCATTACCCTATTGCAATGGGCCCTGCTAAACAGTACATCTCCATCTTTCTTAGAAGCTCCCTTTAAGTACTGAAAGGTGGCAATAAGGTGTCCCTGGAACCTTCTCTTCTCCAGGCTGAACAACCCCAATTCTCTCAGCCTGTCCTCATATGAAAGGTGCTCCAGCCCTCTGATCATTTCTGTGGCCCTCCTTTAGACCCACTCCAACAGATCTATGTGTCTGGAGAAGATCCATGTGTCCTCCTGTGCTGAGGGCTCCAGAGCTGGACACAGTACTCCAGGTTGGGTCTCACCAAAGCAGAGTAGACCTCCCCTCACGTGCTGGCCATACTTCTTTTGATGCAGGCCAGGATACAGCTGGCCTTCTGGGCTGTGAATGCACATTGTCAGCTCATGTCCAGCTGTTCATCCACCAGTACNACCTCCAAGTCCTTCTCCATAGGGCTGCTCTCAATCCCTTCAGCCCCCAGCCTGTATTCATACCAGGGGTTGCCCTGACCCGGGTGCAGGATCCTGCATTTGTCCTTGTTTGACCCTCATGGGGTTCACACGGGCCCACTTTTCAAGCCTGTCCAGGTCTGTCTGGGTGGCTTCCCATCCCTCAGGCGCATCAACTGCACCACTCAGCTTGGTGTCATCTGCAAACTTGCTGAGGGTGCACTTAAATCCCACCATCTTTGTCACTGATGAAGATACTGAACAGTACTTGTCCCAGGTTACCAGGGGGCAGGATTTTTCCCTAACCAATTAAGATGTGAAGGTGCCTGGTTCTTCTTACTATGCTTATCAAAACAGATATTCTGGAATATTTTATTACAACACCGAGGTAGCATTTAAGGTGCAGTGTTTCCTTTGGTAGGCTTGAGGAGCTGTCACTCATAGCTTATTTCAGTTGTGGTATCTACATGCCTTGGTTTTGCTCTCATTGTGCAACACAGTGTGAGAATGAATGCAAGATGAACTTCCCACGGAATCTTGCAGTGGCCACACATTTGTGCTATTCTGTATAACTTTGGTTTAGACATTATGTTACTTTCCAGTGCAGTCTGCAAGTGGTTTAAAAAAAAAATTGGTCTGTGGTTCAACACACATCTCAGCAGTTATCTGCCAAATCACTATCCTTATCAGACTTAGTAGACCTTCCAGTTTCTGATTTTAAGCCCTGAACCCACTTTATAAAGGCTTCTGGGAACAGTTTCTTTGGCATTTCTATCAAAGAAATTACTTTTTACAAACATTTGATTGGACAGATGATTCTCATACTGTCTGCAGAGTTTAGCCAATGATAAAAATCAGAATGCGTTTTCTGTAATTGAGTTTAACTGTCAAATTTTTGATGTTTTAGCCTGCTAATTCTGCTTCTCTCTGTAAGTGGTATTAAAATAAATATTTTTTTAGGAATCAGTTTCTGGTGGAAATGGGTGGATCAGAAAGAATAAAACTTTCAAGTTATTGTCATGATTTGCCACCCTTTTATCTTCATTTACATACTTGAAAAGTTGGGAAAATAGTCTACTGTTGTCACACTGCTGAAATGTATGATAAATGAAGCTCTGTAAATAGTGAAAATATGAAGAGGGTGATTAAGTCTGACAATTCTCATGTAAAAAACTCAAGATTATAAATATCTCTGGTGATTAGTTATTAATTTAGTGCAAGAGACTAGCATCAGCCTAAATAGTTTTATGAGTTGTGGCATAAAAAAAATTTTGGAAGATAGGTATGCACTGGTTAAACCAAAGGAGAAATTGCTTAGACTTGATTGCTAATAATTAAAAATGGCAGACTTGACACAAATGTGGCTTGATTATTTTCTGTATGACATTCCTTACAGAAATTAAGAAAGTGCAATGTTCCCTGAAGCCACGGAAATGACAGTGTGTTATAAATCTGAATCCTTAGTGCATCATGAAAACTGAAAAGTTTTGTATGTATATAATTTCTGTACAGATAAAATATTTGCAGTAGTACAGAAAAATAAAAAATCCAACCTACTTCTGCTCAGAAGAGAAAATGTAGTCCTTATTTCAATTACTATTGGATTCTCAGGTTGCAACCTATAATTCAGAATAGACACAGTGCAGCCAGAATAGACACAGTACTTGAAAAAGAGAGAAGAAAGGAGGGCTATCTTAATGATTTACTGGGCTGACTGTATTGCTTAGAGTCTGCCATTATAACCATTATAAAAACCAATTAAAAGGAGCATACCCATGTTCTAAATTTGCTTTAGGCTATTCCTTGCTGCATGGGTTACAAGCTCAAAATTAAAATAATTTCACAATTTTTTTGGTGGGCTTTTTTTGTGTGTAAGTGAGCATAAGACCTATGTTACTGGTGGGACCATGCCATGACATGAACAGGAAATGTGTTAGATGCTAAATGCTGATTGCCTTCAGTCGTGATCAGTTTAACTCAACGATCCCTCCTTTTTCTTTTATTAAAACCAAAGAAAGCTAGTATATGCTGAATTTTCTATCATGTTAAATGTAGTTATTTTTGTGTGCTTAGAATTCAAGATTAGCCAATAAGTACTGACTTGTAAAGGACATGAGAATTTAATATAGCTTTGAGAAGTTGTAGTAACCTTGAAGAGGAAGATGGTGATGAAAACAGAGTTGAGCTGAGAGAAAGAATGACTAGGTACTTCTGGAATTGTTAGTAATAATGTGATGAGGAAAACAAACAGTAACTTAAGCTGAAAGTGGTGCCTGTAGGGTAGAGGCAGTGAACAACAAGTGAATGATGCAAAGAAAAAAAAATAAATAAAATGTCTTAACAGTGATTTATGTTTGGGTTGGAGTCTCATTGACTTCTCTGCACACCTTGTGATCATGATCTATTGATTTTCAGAACCGTGGTGAAGTGGTCTGAGACTTCTTTCAGTCCATGCATCTAGTTTTTAATCTCATGGAGTGAGGAAGAAACTGGTATGTGCCAGTAGGTACAAACTGAAGGTAGATTAAGTGAGCTTCACCATAGAAGCCACCTTTCCCACTGGGTCCTGTTTTTTCAAAGTTTATTATGACGTGTTTGGACAGACCATTATCTACTGATTCTGTAAAACATATTGGCCAAGCAGGACCTGAAGAAGGTCCTCAAGGAATGTAAGACATATTGACATCATCATCATTGATGTTATTGCTTACAGCAGAGTGAGAAGAGATTGGTTTCTGCTCTCATGGAATGAATCATATAACGGTTAGGACCTCATAGTGAAATAATTCTTCCTGATATGTAGTCTAAATCTACCCTCTTCCAGTTTGAAGCCATTATGCCTCATCCTATCACTACATGCCCTTGTAAAAAGTCCCTCTCCAGCTTCCTTGTAGGCTCCTTTCAGATACTGGAAGGCTGCTATAAGGTTTCCCTGGAGCCTTCTCCAAGCTGAACACCACCAGCTCTCTCAGCCTGTCCTCACAGCAGAGGTGCTCCAGCCCTTTGATCATCTTCGTGGCCCTCCTCTGGATCCACTCCAACAGGTCCACCTCCTTCTTCCACTGAGGACTCCAAAGTTGGAGGCAGTACTGCAGGTGGGGTCCCACAGGAGCTGAGCAGAGGGGGAGAATCACCTCCCTCACCCTGCTGCCACACTTCTTTTGATGCAGCCCAGGATGCGGTTGGCTTTCTGGGCCATGAGTCCTCATTGCCAGCTCATGTTGAGCTTCTCATCAACCAACACACCCAAGTCCTTGTCTTCAGGGCTGCTCTCAATCTGTTCTCTGCCCAGCCTGTATTTGTGCTTGGGATTGCCCTGACCCAAGTGGAGGACCCTTCTCATTCTTTGTCTCCCCCAGTACTAATTACCTCCTCCTACTCTGTCTTGTTTCTTGTCTTTCCTTTTCCTTTCCTTCAGATTTCATCTCCTAAGAGTCTAGTTTATCTTGCCAGTGGCATTTAGTAGATGACTGTGAGCCTATGGTGGTGGTAGAGTTAAGAGCAACGCCAAAAGTTGTGTGCTGGAACAGTTTTGCCAGGTTGCAGTGAGTCTAGCTGTGCTTCTGTTGCAGCACGCTTGAAAACATTGTTTCGAAGGACAGAGCCTGCTTTCTATATGTGGTGTCATCCTTCCTCCCCCCTCCCCTGCTGCTGGTTACACTTTCCTACTTTTTCTTTTTTTTTTTTAAAGAAAAGAAAAAAGATTAAAAAAAAAAAAAAGCAGGACTATGACCTTAGTACCATCATCAATGTCTGATGTCTTACGTGGTTTTGTTTTTTACCAAAAGAGGACAGATAATACAATCTTTATATGACCTAAAAGATTGCTGGAAAAGCAGTTTCTTTGTAAATTCTCCGTTTCCGAGGGGGTAGAGTTAAAATAAAACTAGTTTACAAGTATTTAGTACTCTGTATTTCAGATTTCCATATTTTTTGATGAGTTTAAAGCATTTTTAAAGGTGGTTGTTGCCACCATGATCAGTCTGTGTTTCTGATGCAAATCCCATCTTTAGAAAAGATCCCACCTGTGCTTTGCTGTGTCTGTTTGATTCTTTACAGTACTACTTCTGTTTACATTCTGAAAAGAGCTCATATTAAGTCTTGAGAAGCTGCCGCTAGCTGGTTTTACGAAGACCTGCCAGTTTGTTATTAGTAAAGGCTTTTTCTAGATCTTTGATGATGCATATGGATCTCTAATAAATGAAAAGTTCGCCTGATAAAGAGAGACATATCTTCTGGAGGAATGGCATCGCCACTAGTGTTTTCCTGGCTTCTTTCTTAAGTTTTCCACAGCCAGAGGGACAGCAAGCTACACTGAAATACAAACCTAATTGGAAAGCTGTTTAAATCGTGTGGCTAGTAAAATAAATAGATTTCTCTTTTGTTCACCTACAGGACAAGAGTCTTCACAAATAGATGTGACAAGTCATTAATGATTAATACTTTAATTCCATTCATATAAAATGAACTAATATACATTTAGATGAATGTTCTGTAGAAGTCCTCAAAAGAACAAGCCATACATGATATGTCTGGCATCACACAAAAAAAAATAGTGTGTTAAAATAGACCTTACACTTTTTATCTGAGGTTAGTGAAATTAAAGTTTTGGAATGGTTTCTAATATATATTTTGATATTGTTTCCATTTTATTTATCTTTAGTTATTTTTCTTTCCAGTGTATGTATTTTAAAGCTTATGCTTTTGTTTCTTCATTTTATTTCATATTTTTGTTGTGTGCAAATGCACACATATGTATATAATACAGTGTGTATGTAACAAAGAGAACTTTGAACATAATATGCTGTGTTTTCTGGGTGGGTGGTAACAGATCTTTGCATTTGTGTAGGCATGCTAAAGGTGTTGAGTGAAGGAATGGTTCCTACTTAAGGATGTCTAGGTTTAGATAAGAGTTACATCTAGGTAAGTTTCTAAATCTGAGTTTCTGTATTTTGTTTTCTTCAGGAGTAACATATAAGACAGTCACATTTTTTTAGTTGAATTCCCACCACGTTCTAGTTTCAGATTTAACCAAGAGCTAGGCAAGCCAAACCCTTTGTGCCAACACCTGAGGCAGGGTGCAGCATCTAAAAAAAAACATTTGCAAGAAAGATGCAGTCATTTGCTGCTTGTGGAACCTGCCCAGAGCAGAGTAGAATGGAACCCAAAGGCTAAGTGTGGTGATCCACCTATTATTAAACAAATGGGAGTTAGTTTGTAAAACTCAATTTCAAACTCACGGATGTGCACAGTTGTGTAATTGGATGTGTAATCTATTAATTGTTCTGCTCTTCTGTGGTTGTTTCTCGCTGCAAATTACTATTAGGTAAACTGTGTTGAGTTACGCAATACTGCCAATGCATGATGATAAGCTCCTTGAAAGTCCTTTTCAATGCTACTGAAGTTGCTCATTTTACCTCAACCCAGATAATCAAACATGAGTTGACTTAAGAAAACAGGGGGGAAAAAAGCATACTGGATTGGAAGAATACTGAGCTAAATTTGATTTTCACAATACTAACAGGAGACAAAAGCCCTTTCCTAGTTACTAATTAATGCTACGCTTGGTATATAATATAAAATGCATTCATTCAGACATGTTTTCAGCATGTTTATATATCATATATTGATTGACCTAGAGCCTAAAAAACTTAATTTTTTATGTTTTTGATTAGTGCGACTGAAAAGATATCTGTTTATATGATTTAGAGTAAAAGGCATTCTTGAAGTATTTTTTTCCTTAATACAATCTCTTCAGGTAAATTTTACTCACAAAGTCTAGATACCAGTCTATTGTAGAAGTTGCTTTTCCATGCTGATCTTGGCAGCTATCTGTGAACAAGACATAACAATAAGCTTGTTAGACTGAACAACATACAAAATGTTACTATGCAAGGTCTGTCAGATGGCATTCAAATATTCATGCCATCTTTTCAGATATTGAAAGTACCTTCTTACTGCGAATAAAGTACTCAAAGCAGAATGTCTTACCTTCAGAATTTTATTGCTTTATTGTTTACAATCTATGTATTTCTTTTGACCAATGGTTTTCAGTGGTTTATTTTTCTACAAATCTGTATGCAGTAGATCTGATTTTTCTTAAAGTGATCTTTTAAATTTTGAAATGTGTAGTCTATATTGATAGAATTCCTTTCCTCAGGTACTTAATATAGCCTGGATGTTTTGTTATACTTGCATTTTAAAAACCGCAGAAAAAATAAAAACATTAAATAGTTTGGTTAAAAATTCAGATTATTAGTAGTGTATTATGACTATACTTCTCGTGTTTACTGATATATGACCCAATTCACTTAAAATAGTTTATACAGATAGTGTGAATCTGTAGTCATTTAGACTCTTCTCATATAAACACTTGTAAATCCAGTTTTTGGGTTATAGCAATGTTTGAAACTTTTAGCTAATAGAGCAGAAATGTAATTGATCATTTAGACTTTAAAGAAAGTGTTTCTCTAATCTGTATTGCAAACTGTAGTCCCATTTCTACTTTCAGACATAACAATTAAATGTTGGCCAGCTGAATTTGGCTTAGAAAGTTTGTGCCATCCTTTAGCATTTCACAGGGGAAAAAAAAAAAGTGTGTGCACAATGTTTCATCCATTAGTTGTCTTCTGGCCTGAGAGACTGTGGCAGGAATTTAAAATTATGTTAGACTCCCGTGGGGCAACCAAACAAGAAGGAAATACGTTCTGTGAAACATAGTTGTGCTGAGTGGTCTCCATTTGGACTGTTTTCCTTCCTGTTTCTGGTCTCTTTGTTGATGACAGTAGCAGCAGAGTTGCTAATATTTGTTGTAGCTTGGAACTGACTGTAATGGACATTCCTGATTTTACATAATAGCAACAGTAGCTCAGAAATTTCAGGTTACCTTCAACCCCTCAATTCGTCATTGAACCACACAAATCTGTTTTATTTTAGTGCTCTGTAAACTTCCAGGGCAAAATAATGTTTTTTAAAAAATTGAACATTCAGAATTCAAAATAAGAATATTGAAATACAACTAAAACCTAGATTTTCCTGGTAATATCTTACTTTTCCAAATGTTACTTGAAAACTAAAGCTCTTGCCTTCAGATAGATGAACCTCTTAAACTTCAAGTCATCCCATTGGCAGTATCAATTAATCATTTTTACAAATTGTATTTTATGATATTTTCTGCAGCTCAGTGATTTGCAGTCTACAGGAATTACATTTCAAAGAATAACTATAATATAGAAATGTTCTTTAGACAACTCATCAGAATAACTTCTTCTGTACTCCCTCTTCTCCTTACCTATAATGCTAAACGATTGTTTTAATCATATGCTCTAAGCAAAAAGCTAAAAGTTCTTCCTATGAGGACATTCTTGTGTCATTCTTTCCTAAAAATGTGTTTGATTATTCTGATTACTGTATAATTGGTGTAACAAAGCATACTTTGTCTCTGCTTAACAGATTTCATTTTCTAAGTAAAGCATTGTCTTGTTTTGAAAAAAGAAATGTCATGGTGATATTGAAGGCTATTAAGAATTTGCTTAAATATTTAAAATATTGAGGTAAAATTTTAAAATAAGCATTTCAGAAGAATTTTCAATATCACATACACTTTTATTTTTGCCCATAACATTGTTTTGATTCATTGCTTTCCTATATAGTATATGTAGCTCAATAGTCAATACTGTCAAATATTTGCTGAATAAGATTTATGAAAATGTGTTCTGATTAGCCCTGATCTAAATGGTGATATATTAATATAACTATGAATCTGAATACCTATGAGTTTTATGAAATAAATAAGGTGAAGAAATGTGAAAACTATGATTATTGTTAAAAAGCAGTACAAAAATTAGAGTTTGAATTTTCACTGTTATATCCATCTTTTGCTAACATACACATCATAAAACATAGAAATTGGGGTATTTTGTTTTTTGGACCCTTTTGGAAAGGCTGGTCTCTCCAAGGGCTGTTCCAAACACCTCAATACAATGAATGTACAAATCTGTACTGTAAGGTATACTAATCCAAAATGCATACCTTTTAGAAATTA
The DNA here is from genome assembly GCA_013400035.1 of Rynchops niger. Lineage (NCBI taxonomy): Eukaryota > Metazoa > Chordata > Aves > Charadriiformes > Laridae > Rynchops > Rynchops niger. Next base: position 93,982 of record VXBH01007800.1, read on the forward strand.
AAGGGATATGCTGTTTTCACATTGATTTGATTTTTGTTTTTATTTTTCCTTTTTTTTGTAAAATATTTTTGCATTACAAATGCCTGTAAGTGAAGGATAGACTTTGTAAAAAAACTCCCTGAAGCATTTCTTTGTATTGGCTGACAAAATGGAAACTGCAAGGATAGAAATAATAACAGATGCAGATTTTTTTCTTCTTTCTCTAGGTCTTGCCCTAGTCTCTGATCCTTTCATTTACAGGCTTAGTAAAACATTAGAATCATAGAATCATA
>VXBH01007801.1:0-12627 GCA_013400035.1 Rynchops niger
TTTTTTTTTTCTTTGTTTTATTTAAAGTTTCCAGAGTCAGTTCAAGGGGACTAGAGCCAGGAAGCTTCGTGTTCAAAGCTAGCGGCTCAGCCATTGTCTGGACTTCAGGGGATGTTTACCTTCTTCCCTCTGAACTTTTCTTTTGCTTACTGTACTCTTAAACAAGCACCCTTGTAAGGCAGAACTACACGCACTACTATAAATGAAAGGATTATTCATAAACACTGTGATTTACAAATATTAGAATACTATAAATACAGAAGAAAGTATTAGGAAATAGAAATATTTTCACGGTGCGACATTTTCAGGCCATCTCTGCTTTCACCAAGTTCAAATACAGGCAGTTGCCTTAAAACTGCACAGGTTTATTGTGCTGCCCGCCAGTTAGCATCACCCGGACTCTCAGCTGTGCAAAGCTACAGCTCCTTAAAAGGATGCTCTGATGACTAAAGTCAGGGCTCCCTTTTCATCATGTCTAAAAAAACACCTTGATTCATGCTAGGAAAGGGCCTGGGTCCCCCAGGACACAGGCTGCTGGGAAGCTGCGCTGTACCACCTGCCCTGACCTTGGGGCTCTCACTTTATTCCTGGATCAGTCGTCCCAGCTTCAGTAAAACTCTTTCCTCCTTCCTAGAAAGTTTGCCTGAGAAAGAGTAAGACCAGGATTGCATTATTGACAAGGAATCATACGACCTTCATGGTTGGAAAGGACCTTTGAGATCATGGAGTCCAACCAAACCCCTACAATCTCTGCCACTAGAGCATGCCCTGAGGTGCCACATCCAGACGGTTCTTAAACACCTCTAGGGATGGGGACTCAACCCCCTCCCTGGGCAGGCTGTCCCAGTGCCTGACCACTCTGTCAGTAAAGTCATTCCTCCTAATATCTAACCTAAACCTCCCCTGCTGCAACTTCAGACCATTTCCTCTGGTCCTGTCCTTATTCACCTGGGAGAAGAGGCCAACCCCCACCTCTCTCCACCCTCCTTTCAGGGAGTTGTAGAGGGCAATGAGGTCTCCCCTCAGCCTCCTCTTCTCCAAGCTGAACATGCCCAGCTCCCTCAGCCTCTCCTCATATGACCTGCTCTCCAGACCCCTCACCAGCCTGGTAGCTCTCCTCTGGACACGCTCCAGCACCTCAATGTCCCTCTTGTNTGGGCACGGCCATCCAGCCAGTTTTTAACCCAGCCAAGAGTACACTTGTCTATGCCATGATTCTCCAGCTTCTCCAGGAGAATGCTGTGGGGGACGGTGCCAAAGGCCTTACCAAAGTCCAGACAGACAATGTCCACAGCCTTCCCCGCATCCAGAAGGCAGGTCCCATGGTCATAGAAAGAGATCAGGTGGGTTAAGCAGAACCTCCCTTGCCTAAACCCATGCTGGCTGGCCCTGATAAAGGGATGGATCTTTCTCTTTTTCTTGAGGTTTTTCTGCAGTGTCTATTATTGGCCGCTGCAGGATGACAGGGGACTCTGGCTCTGATTGATTCTACATAACCCATTCCATGCTTTTATCACCCCTGGAGTAGAAACCCCCAGCTCTCCAGCTTCTCCCTCAAACACCAAAACTAATGTCCCCTTCTGAACAAGTGGCCCACGGCCCCACCAGGCCCCGCTGCCCCTTCTCCCCTTTGCCCTGGCACTAGCCTGTCCCCCACAGCGAGAGCGTTCAGCTCACTGCACCAGCACAAAGCTCATTTAAGAAAAGGAACTAAAATTTATGATGTTTCCTGATACTTTGGCATTCCCCACAAGGACAAAGCTGAAAGCAGCCAGGAAACCACCGAGTCCTTTGTGAACAAAGCAAACTGATGGACAAGGGGTCTGCCAGATCATTTCCCTGCTCCTGTTCGCGGCAGGGATTTATCCTTCCGGGCTGCCCAAGCTTACTCCTGCGCTACCGAAACCCAAGGGAGATGCTGAGCATCCTGGAACACTGGAGAAAGTCACCTTCCACCAGTCTTCTGAATTAACGTTGCAGAGAGGAGCTGGGGGGCCAAGGCGTGTATTCCCACACTGCGCCAGGGAGAAGAGAACGGCGTTCCCCCAGCTCAGTACAGACGCCTATGATGAGCGGGGCCGTCACGATGGTCAGTCCTCTGGCTCCTGCATGGTTTTGTTTGTGGATGGAGCTGTGCAAAACAGCAACGCCGGTTTTAAGGTGCTTTGCTGCCTTGTCCAGACAGGGAACCAGCTCCTGTGCCAGGGTCCTGCAAGCAGGGGACACTCAGAGCCTTTGTTTGGCTGGGAGGAGCAAGGAACAAAGTTATTCTGAAATACGGGAGACGTGTGGGAGGATGAGGGGAAGGACGGCGGTTTACAATCCGCTCCAACAAATCACCCAAACATGCCCACACCAGAGAGACCGTGCCTGCGCATCAACAGCTAATACCTCAAACATCAACGTCTCCTCCTGGGATAGATCTTGCCGGTTGCGTTCACTTCACACGTGGGGAAGCTCCAGCATCATTGTGAAAGCAGACGAAGACGGAGGCGGGCAGTCGCACAGGCTGCGGTACTGCAAAAGCCATCAATGACGTGAAGCCTGGGAGATTCTGCTCTGTCTCCATTTCACAGTTTTGCTGGAAAACCACACCCCCACAAGACCGCTTCGCTCCTCGTGGAGACAGTCAGCTCAGGACTGTCTTAGGGAAAAAAAGAGATGAGGCGGACACAGTGAAAAAGCCATCAAAGCGGCCAAAGTAGAAAAGCGGGGCCCATTATGGCAAGGAGCCTAGATCCCAGCCAAACTGCCAGCCCTCTGCAGGTGTGCACAACGCAGCAGCATTGACGGTCAAGCACCAGAACAAACAACAAGATTACTGAAAACACAGGAGTACAAACAGCTGCTCCCATTACCACTGACAACACCCGCTGCTACTGCTTCCCTTGTCAGCTCCACTACAGGCAAAGAAGGAACTGAACCAAACGCTTCTCTTTGATGTCAGAACCAGAAAGTCCCTGCTGAAAGCACTTACGTTGGGGAACCATGCTTTGACCTACCTCCACCTCTTCCAAAAGGTCAGCCAAGCACCTCCCAGCGTGCAGCAGCGCCAGTGAGGCGCATCAGGCCCGCAGACGCTGGCGAACCGAGCCAGGATCATCATCCGTTGGAGGATGCACCTCTAACCCCGGGCATGGAAGTCACAAGGAGGAGGGGAAGGTGTCAGGGCAGTGGCACCAAGGATGGACCACAGGGAACAGGCAGGTGGGAGCTAGCGCATTGCAACGTGCTCTCAAAGAGCAGAATCTGTTGTGTTCAGCCACCGACCAAGTTAGTGCCTGGACTTAGCTGCTTTCTCAGCGAGCAATGGCTACCAGCATCTCCACGAGTCATGCCGGTTTTGTTCGATACCTCTCTTGGAATTTAGGCTCCAATGACAGTGGAAGTCAGGTCAACTGGCTTGGACAAGAGTCCTCACGCTACACCACCCCCACAAGCCACGTTTAGGCTGCTAACCCCAGGCAAAGGGCCTCTCCGAAGGAGCGTGTGCCTCCTGCAGCCTCCCCTGGCCCGTTTCCCCCCCTGGGCAGAGGCTGTGCTGGCTCAGCTTTCTCCGTGGGCAGAGGTGGCTGCCAGCAGCACTTTCATCTCAGAGCCGGGAGGCACTGCCATTAGAGCAGGCGATGCTCTGGCTGCCGCAGAGCCAGTTCTGAGGAACTCTGAGCTCCCCTCTTTCCTACAAGAGCTCCTTTTCCTTCCTCCTCCTCCTCCATCACCAGCCCTGCAGGTGCCAGGCAGAGCCTCTCTTCCCAGCCCTGCAGCTCTAAATTTGTCTGGTTGCTGAGCACGTCTATTCTAGGCAGGCGAGATGAGGGAGGCGAAGCGCATGCATCAGTTGCGTCGTGAACGTCGGCACCAAGTTCTTCGCCGTTAGAGCCAGTTCAGAGAGAGAGAGAGAGGGAGAACGTGTCTGATGCCGTACTCCAAGCCAAGTAACACAGTTTGTGAAAGAAATCAGAAAGAAATTCTTTCCGTACAAAACAGCCAGGCAGTTCTCAATTATCTGGGGACACAGGGAGAAGCAGAAATAGCCATTAGAAGAGAAGAATTACACATAATTACACTTAATACAAAACGTGGGTCAACAAAGCGATGAAATCCTAAGAGCAAGGTCAGGACAGGAAAGAAATACCGTTTTGGGACACTAAAAACCCCAAGCCGGCCTAATCTGAGAACTGGCGTGGTACAGCAAAGCACGCTAGTGACCCTGGTCCCAAAGCAAGTCCTGCTAGCCCCGAGCAGGTCTGCCAGCACTTGCAAATGCTTTCCAGCTTTGGGCAGCAGCATCTGCGATACAGCTAATCCTCGGTTAGCCCGGGGAGGATTGAGGGCTGACAGCAGGGCTTGTCTCCGCAGTGGGGAAGGGAGGGAGGATGCTGTGCATATGCTATCCGCTCCCCCAGCAAAGCGAAGAGTGAAGGCACAAGGAACAGGAACAAATAAATCAGTTGTCATCCACATGAAATCACGGCTATCATCTGGACTCGGGTTTCCAAAGCAGGTAATGAGGGCAGTAATCCGGAAGGGTGTATCAAGTCATGAAAGCCGGTTATGTCCATCACATCTTATCTGCTACATATTGAAAAACAAAAACAGGCCCTCCCCTCCTGAGAGACTTAATCCTCTAGACAGGATTAAAGTCTATCAGTCAATGGGCTACCCCGGAGAGAACAATCCAGCGTTTGCTGGGTGATAGCTGAGATCGTATCAGAAAATGATCCCAGCCCTCAGAGAGGAAGGAGAGGGGAGCACAGGCAGCCTAAAGGTAGGAAAGCATTTGCTGCTTTTAGCTTCCCTACTAACGCATGGTGGCATTTCAGGCAAACCGGCTCCCATTTTCATGCCTTTTTAATCTCAGTGGTACAATCAGAGTGAAGCCAAGCCCAGTTCCAGTTCTTGCTTCTCGCAGCTCCCAGTGACAGTAATTACAGGTAAGTGCCTTCGATTGCCTTTGCAGCTCAGGTCTTAGGCACCTCAACGGTGGCACCCAGGATTAGAAGACACTTTGCAAAACTCTGGCTGCAGCCAGGTTAACCTATGTCGGAGAAAAGGTGTTTCTCCCACGTCATTTGGGAGCACCCCACACCCTCTGGCAACTGCCTCAACCCTTGTGCTTGTCATTTTATTGACTGCCACCCTGTGGTGGCCACGAACTCCTGCACCTGTACCCTTGTTTGGGTCAGCTTGCGGGACTCTACCAGCTTCAGCCAACACAACTGAGAACAGGCTTCTGCACAGAAGGAGGCATGATGCTTCTCTGCCGCACCTAGAATACCTGCAGCACAAAGAGTTCTTTTGTATTGGCCTAACTCCAGGGCAGGATGGCTTCGCAGCTCAGCTACACCCCACACATCGCCCTCCCACCAGATACAGCTTTGCTCTGTATGAGGAGTGCCATCTGCCGAGTAATAACAGTCCTACAACAGGCAAAGCATTTTCTCCGGTTCCTTTCATGCAATGAGCATGTTCCATCGCAGGTCTGGAACACAACCCAAGCGAGATCACGACCCAAACAACAGGCAAGTGAATAGAGTCCATTTAATACTGTCAAACACAGAGGGACCACAACAGCAAAACAAACTAGACTGAGGCATGTCAGGTGGGCAGGAATGAAACAACAGGCAGGAGAACGTGTTGACAGATCTAAGACTGCGGGACCGTAGGTGCCACATCTCCCTAACACACACAGCCCCCTCTTTTTCCATGCTGGACAAAGTTCTGAGGTCTCGTCACTGGTGGCCAGGAGGAGGAGGCTGGATAGAGGAATCTGGAGCTGGAGGAGCTGCCCTCAGCGTGGGCAGGGCTCTCAAACAGGAGCACGCTGCCCACCTGCAAGGAAAGGAGCAGCCACTCCAACGGCTCCATGCTGGAGAGAAGAACCCCAATGCAGAGAAGAGTTTCAGGGCCGAGTCCCAGACCGAGGAATGTCACAGCTGCCTCAAGTGCAACTCACCAGTCCAGCTTCTCCTGTCCAAAAAGCTAGGGAGCCCCACCAGCAAAGATGAGCTCCAGGGCAGCCTGAATGTCCCCTCCAGTAGCTTGCAGGGCCCGGAGACTCAGCTCATCATCGTGTATGCCCATGTCTCGCAGCTGCTGAAGCTGTGGTTGCCACTGGCTCTACAGACAGAAACCAAAAGAAGATGAGGGCAGGTGCGAGAGACCAAGCAGAAACAAAACAGCCTTCTCCACAGCTCGCTCTTCCATGATGGATTCTCCCACCTCTCTCTAGCTCACAAGTACGATGCTAAGTGCACAAACAGATCTTGAAAGCTCCAGGTCTCGCTGCAAACTCCCCAGATCCACCACAGCTCACTCCTCCCACTTCCACCCAGTACTTTGGCATCAGTCTACCATGCCTCCTGCAAGCATCACTTCTCCAGCCATGCCCCTTTCAGCTTCATGTCCCGCCACAGGAGGCAGCTGGAAGAACCACCTCCACCCTGCAACACTCGATGCGATATGGGGCTTTCACGGGCTCCCAAAGGAAGAGGCTGCAACACTGACCTGCAGGCTGGGCTGCCCTGAGGCCTGCAGGGCATGCTGTAAGGCCTGGCTGAAGAGGTCATTGGTGATGGGTGTTCCTGACTGGACACTGGAGGACATCGGGGAGGTCCCAGAGGAATGACCCTAGGAGGAATTAAGTAGTGTATGGATCAGGAGAACACTTGCCACAGGAACCAGAGCCAGCACAGGGCAACGTTTGCTACCGCGCCTCCCCAAGCCTGTTTGAAGACCCCGATCACAAGCAAATAAACCAGCGAGGACTTCCAGACCTGAGCAGGGCTTCTGCTCGGCCAAGCGCTGGTTTTATGGCCCAGAGGATGCCCCTAGCTGCTGCGCTGCCATCGTACCTGGGTGCCAGGGGTGGGAGTGTGGGAGCTGCTCTCTGGGGTGCTCGCCAGTGCCAGCGCGGTCGCCAGCTCGCTCTGGGTGATGGGACGGGGTCCAGCAGCCCCGGCGTAGCCAAGGGAAGCTGGGCGGGAACCAGAAGTGCTGCTGGATGGCGTAGATCTTGTGCTCTGCGTGAAGGGAACAAAAAAATAAAAAAACACCCCACCTCTGATGTCGGTGTGAGCTGGCTCACGTGCCCGTTCCCAGGGATGCCTTTCACTGAAACTCACAAGTGCGGAACTTTTAAAAAATAAGCAAGACAGAATGGGGTGTGCTTTTCTTGCCAAAAACTTCACTATTAAAAAGCTGCAGAAACTTGCAGTAAACCTTTTAATGTGTCATCTATCAGCTGAAAACCAAAGTGTTATTAGCCTGTAAAAAAAGCAATTAACCATTGACAGGCTTTTTTTTTGTCTAAGCATGTAATTTCTCTTTACAAAATACTTCGTCCTTTGGAGAGGAAAATGTTTTTACGTTAGAGAAGAAGGGCAGGGACCAACACTTCCATGCTTCTCAGCCATGCTCGTCTGCACACAACTCTGGCTCTGCGTCAATGTGATTACGTAGGTGTTTACCCTGAGGACAAGTGCTGTTGCGAGTGGTCCTTCTGCATTCTTCTGTTGTTACCCTACCTCAGCACTCAAGAAAATCCTAACGCGAGCAGCACGCAAGGACGCCACAATCAATACGTTTGTCGCCACAATATCCCTAGGAGCCAGAGTAGCTCACGCTGTTCATGAGACAGGAAGAGAGAAAGCCTTTGGAGTCTTTACGGGCTACAAGAGTTAATATTGCCAGTCCAAAACAGCCATTCCACCCAACCTGTCCGCTTACCTGGTGGAAGTCATCTTCATCATCAGAGAGACCTTCGAAGAGAAAGCCACCTGCAACAGGAAGGGGAATCACCAGTTGCAGAAAACCAGGTGCTGGCAGGAGTTAGGCACCACACAAGAATCCTGTGGAGTCTTGGATTGCCCAGCCACCAGGCTCGGCCCCAGCTAGCACCCCGCTTAGGACAGAGGCCTCAGCACCAACAAGTCCATGTGCAGCAGGTCAGTGGAAGACAGATCAGACTCATTGTTCGCACAGAACAGAGGCCACAGCCCTCCGCTACCGACAGTCATTATACACGCCTGGCTGGGAGAGGCCCAGAGCCTGAAGTGCCCCAGACGAGTCTCACACAGCACAAAAAAAATTCTACCAAACCACCGTGCATGTTCCTAGCTCAGGAACCCAAACTTCTTTTCCTTCCAGCCTGATGAGACTGCGTCAGTACAGCACAGATTTGTCTGCAAATCCCACAGCACATCATCTCCGCAGGCCTCCCCACTCATCTGTGCGTCTCAACGTACCTGGCATGTCCCGGTAGGAGCCAGAGGACATGCCTCGGGAGGATGTCTCTGGCGCTGGGAGCGGGGTGCTGCCAGCCACTGAGTGCAGAACAAGGACAATGGCATTCACAAGCGCGGGGTGGGCTGGGATCAGCCTGGAGAGAAAGAGTGGAAGAATAAACCACGTACACACCGAAACTAAGAAATCAGCAGCTCAATAACAGCAAAGAACTTATGTCAGGAATGGCAGAACCATCCTCGCTGGTTGTGCCAGCACCACCTTGGACACTGCCTTTGGCTGGCCAGCAACAAACATCTCCCCCACTGTGCTCCACACAGGCAGAGAAACTGGGGCTCCTTCATGATCCCATCGCGTACATCTGCCATATGCTCTCACAGGAGCAACTCCCTGCTGTGAGCAACCAGGTTGGAATTTGAACCCGTAATCTGTCTGCGATTATGGCCCTGTCACCCACTCAATATCCTCTGGTCTAATCCAACAGTGGAGGCAGGTGTGTATCAAAGTATCTGTTCCCTATTTCCTGCCACCGAGGAACAGAGTGCCACCCTGAATGTCTGGCCTGGTGTATCTGTCCTGGCAGGAGCAGAGTTCTCTCTCCCACCCAGAGAGAAGTGGTCTTATACAACAGCGCGCCAAAGGCATTGCTTAGTCACCGCCCAGCTTGTGTGAACTTACGTGTCCAGCATGTTGGGGTCTGCAAACACTGAAAAGAGATCCTTGTCCTGCAGGACTCCTGGGAGGGACCAGGAAACACAACGAGTAAAAGACAGGATACCAGAAACAGGAGCCGGTCAAACAAGAACCAAGGGAAAAACCAAAAGAATTAATTGTTTTTCAGTAACTGAGTCACCATAAATACTTTATTATTGTTCTCTCTGAAGCCTTTTACATCTTCCTGGAGCAACTTGATCACGGCCACCCACACCCAAGGGATGGGACTTTCCCAGCACAGATTGTGCTCCAGCTCCAACAGCTCCACCCTAAGGGCAGGATCGAATCTGACATCCAGCTAAACCCAGCCAGCTGCTCGCTGTGAGAGGTTGCAGCTGCATCCCACATTCCACCTGCCTCATAGCAACATGCCAAAAGAGCTGGTAACATCCCGGGACAGAAGCAGCAAGCTAGATTTAGCGAACGTTTTTGTAACACAAGAGGGAAAAAGCATCCATCCCCACTGCTCTCCTCTGGGCTCCGTGTTCCCTAATCCTTTCGAAGACAGCGTTCATCCCCAAACATTACTAACAGAGCACAACTCTGACGCTTCCTCTTATGCTGCGCAAAGGAACCAACAAAGACACTTTCTCCAGAGAAGAACAACTCCTTTCCCTGTGTCAGGAATTAAATAAACACTGACTATCTTCATTTGGCTTTCCTCGGATCCTCTGGATCACATCTGCACTCACCCAAAGCAATAGGGTCACTGCTGAGGCCGGGAGTAGCTACGATGATCTGATCCAGTGACTCCTTGTTCCCCAGCATTTTGAAGACCTGCGAGAGAAATCGGAGCAGATCAGCCGAGTCGCACAACAAGGCTCCGCTAGAGGACTCTCTTCACAGAGAGGGGACAGACCAAAAGACACCCAGACGGCAAAGTATGAAGCCCCACTCACTGCATCTCTGTAAGCAGGACTGCTGTGCAGCGCAGTGTGAAGGACCCGGAACTCTCGTACTGCTGCCACCTTATCCACAGGCTCTGAGGGAGGAAAAATAACAGAACAAAACACGGTTCTCCCTCTGTCAGCTTTACTAGCCATTTTACAGGCCACTGGGACTTCCACGCTGCAATAGCAGTGGTGATTCTTTCATTCCCCTGGATTTGACTGACCGAGAGAGGAAGGGCACAGGCTAACGACTGCAAATGTCTCAGTATATTTACCACAGCGTAACAGGGAACTGCACTTCCAGACATATAGAAGTATATAGATATATCCTCCTACACATATAAAAGCAGCTGTATTGAAAGTAGCAACTCTAACTCAGGCAGACTAGGAACACACACAAGCCTGCTCATCCCTCAAGCTGAGTAACCAGTCGTGTTGTTCCCAATTCTCTGGCAACACCCTAAAATCGGCCACAGTCAATTAAGGAATATTCACTCTCCACATTATGTAGCTCATTCCTTAACTCTCCCAGCAGCAAGAAAATGGAATGCCCATTTGCTGCTCGTAGAGGTGGAACGGTCCCACACAAACCTATGGATCAATTCTTCCTCCAAACCCCACAACAGCCTCCCAGAAACAAATCACAAGAGAAGCTGTTCCTCAGTCACGAGCCACCCAGACCAAACACACCCCTGAGGAGACCTAAGTGGTAACCCACACCGTCTCCTCCTCACCTGGTTTCTGGTCAGGCTCAGGCCAGGACTTGCGCAGGACATGAACAGTGGAGCCAGACTGGATGCCATAAAAATCAAGCGTCTGGTCATCCCTCAGCTTACGGCCACAGTAGATCAGATCTAGGAGAGAGAAACATCTGAAGATATGGATCTACTACACACTCAGAAAGGGCCAGGGGTCTTTAAGAACTGAGGGCGGACTGGGGGTTATTGCTCTGCCTGTGTAGCTGCTGCTTCTGGTCAGCAGCACAGGGAAACTTTAACACAGGGAAATCACGAAGCTGAGATTCAGGGAGGCAATCACAGAGTTGAGACTCACAGAACATGACTTTGCCACCTCCTTTAGAATCACAGAATGGTAGGGTTGGAAGGGACCTCTGGAGGTCATCTAGCCCAACTCCCTGGCCAGAGCAGGGTCACCCAGAGCGGGTGGCACAGGAACGCGTCCAGGCGGGGTTGGGATGCCTCCAGAGACGGAGACTCCCCCACCTCTCTGGGCAGCCTGGGCCAGGGCTCTGCCACCCTCACAGGAAAGAAGTTTTTCCTCACGTTGAGATGGAATTTCCCATGTTCCAGTTTGTGCCCACTGCCCCTTGTCCTATCACTGGGCACCACTGAAAAGAGTCTGGCCCCATGCTCTTGCCACCCACCCCTTAGATATTGATCAACATTGATGAGATCCCCTCTCAGTCTTCTCCAGGCTAAACAGCCCCAGGGCTCTCAGCCTTTCCTCAGCAGAGAGGAGCCGAAGTCCCCTGATCATCTTCCTAGCCTCCTCTGGCCTCTCTCCAGCAGTTCCCTGTCTTTCTTGAACTGGGGAGCCCAGAAGCGGACACATTGCTCCAGATGTGGCCTCACCAGGGCAGAGTAGCGGGGGAGGATGACCCCCCTTGACCTGCTGGCCACCCTCTTTTTAACGCACCCCAGGAGACCAGAAGGGCTGACATCTCTCATGGTTCTCATAAGAGCTCACACAAGGACATGCTGGCGTTGGCAAGTCAAAAAATTTCTTAACAAGGGCACCGACACAGCAGAAGCACTGTGATTCCAAGGAAATGCAGAACAAACTATACAAATCACGAGGTACTAAGACTGCCGCAGCACAGCAGAGCCTCTGGACCAGGCTTTGAACCTCCACACTGCGCTGTGTGTTGCACCAAGTCTCCCCACCAGCCCAGCACCACTAACAGTAGGACGCTTGTGTCCCAGCCGTAGCAAGGAGAGGAAGAGGGTGGCCCCAAGCGGGAGGACTTTGATCCGACCCAGGCAAGGCACCTACCGATGAGCTCAGGGTCTGGGACGGACTCCTGCAGTTTGCCGGTGATAAGCTGCTTGAGGTAGGAGATGCTGCACCCACCGAGCGGGCATTCTCCCAGCTCCGTCTCCGGCAACCGTAAGATGGATTTGGGAGCCAGCGGCTGATCCGCCAGCTTCACCGCGATGTGCCACTCCGGCAGGGACATGCAGCCTTTGCACTGAACGCGGCCTCAGACCCAGAAAGCTCTGGAAATGGAGGGAAACAGATCAAAGTGAGATTCTCCCCCAAGCAGACAATAAAACCTTATAAATTTGCTGGGAAGCCCGCAGGAAAGTCACAGGAGGCCTGACCAACGCACAGCCATGCTTTTTAGGTTCCTACCTCAGCCTGGAGCCGCACCTGGGAAGGCAGGAACACCTCTGCCGGCCGCACCACTCAGCCGAGGGAGAAGCCAAGAGCAAGGCCCAGCCCGGTTCTCCCGACGCGCACAGCCCCCAAGCCAGGCCCCAGCCCCTGAATCCCCCATTTCCCGGCACAGAGACGGTGGAGATGAGGGGGAAATGTGGCTGTCCCCCCTTCCACCACCCCACCGCTCCCCGAACCCCCCACCAGCCGCCCCTCGGCTCCGTACCAGCCGCCCCTTGGTGCCGCACCGGAAGCGGAAGCGCTGCCCGGCCGCAGCGGTGCACGCTGGGAAACTGAGTCCGCCGGAGAAGGCGGTGCCGTAAGGCTAGAAAGCCGCCGATTGGCTGGCTCAACCAGGCCCAGCCAATAGGGAGGCGGATGT
>VXBH01007801.1:21817-50596 GCA_013400035.1 Rynchops niger
GCAGAAAAATCACTTCTATTTCTTCTTTCAAGTGCGGATTGTTCTTCTGAAAGTGACGCCCTTGGAGAAAAATGTATCTTGCAAGCGTAAGGCTCAGTTTGCCTGGAAGGTATGTGGCGTGAAGATGGCAGAAAGATGGAACTACCAGCAAGATGAAGCCCTTTTCTGTTCCGTCCCCGGACGGCCAAGTAAATAATTGTAGAACAAGCCGGCAGACAAAAGAGCTGGCTCAGCTTATGACACAGGGGCGGTGGGAATCCTGTCAGCACAAAACAACAAGGGAGTGGAGCTGCTTGTCGGGGAGTTAGTTGCAATCCCAAAAGAAGAGCTGGCGGGGGGGCGGGGTGCTCAACTCGCTCCTCGGACTCGCTCGAATCCCCTGCAAAATCCATCACGGCTCCAACAGCCGAAGGCACCCGCAGCCGTCCTCGAAAAAAGGGCGTCGTGGGCTTTGCCTGTCTTCTGAAGAAAAACGAGTTTTTAATTCCGCGGGTGAAAAATGTTGCTTTTAGCAGCTGGTTGGGGGTGTGGGTCCTCGTCCCACGGGTTCTCGCATTGCTCGGCGGTGGCTCTGGTTACCCGGGAGAGCCATGTAGGAAAGGCAGGACCCACAGCCACTATCTTACTGGTGTGGCTGGCTCCTTTTCCACTCCAGGCTGGTGCACAGCGCTCGCATGAGCGATTTTTGTCAGGCTGTTACTACAGCACCCGCACTAGGACGTGCATTCCTACCTGGAATGTAAAAATAAAGCCAAGGTTTTCAGGCATCAGCTGCTACTTAATGCCTTCTTAAACGCAGCAAGGTAAGTCTCCGTCAAGCAGCTGTCTGACTTTCAGAGAGTGGCTTGTGGTCCGGTTTTTGGGGGATGCCTCACGTTAGATTCTCAGAAATCACCAGTCACTCCTGAAAATCCTGACCTAAACTTTTACAGAGGTCATGGTGTTTATTAAGATAAGTCAGCTTAAAATAATTACTTTGCTTTTGCTCTAGGGTCTAGGAATGAGTGGCTGAAATTCCATAAGCTGAAGTATGTGCCTCAAGTGGTGTGTGTATCGCGGTATTGCTCAGGAGATACTCATTAATCCAGAGCGGGGGGCGAAGGTCCCAGGAATAAAAAAAGTTGCATTTCACACGGTGCGCTTTTTTGCCTACTAGTTATTTCAGATATCCAGGGCCCAATTCAAGGATTTTTAATTCCTTAGGCAGGTCACAGGCTATTTTTCTCTTGATGATGTAGTGGGAGGAGAGTTCTTCTTCAATAGCCCCTGTTAGATATTTGGTTTCTCTCTTCCTGAAAGCTGTTTTCCATTTGCCCGTTGCCGCTTCTCCTGATTTCATGGTTTGGGGTTGTTTTTTTTGTTTTTTTTTTTGATGAAGTCTTCATCCCTGTGACAGTCTGCTTCTGCTCTAACGCCTAACTGGGAGTTCACGCCGCTGTGTAACTTAAAGTATGGCGTCAGTGGCTGGAGGAGAGCGGGATCTGGGTAACAAAATCTCCTTTTTGTTTAATATAGCAAATGGTGTATGTGAGAAGCGAAGCAAGAAGCCGCTTGTGATAATGACTGTAGTCAGCAGCCTACAAACAACTCGTAACAGACAGCAGAGAATTCCCCCCGCCCTTCATCTCGAGGGGCAATTCATCAAGGTTGTACGTACTACATTGCAGCGACTGCGCTATATCTGGAGGCGCGGAGCAAAGGAGCAGAGCGAGGAGCTCCTTTATATCCCAGGGAAGATATGGCTCATTTTAGGGTTCGCGCGGGCGCTATATTTATCTTGAGGAATAGTCGCAGCTCGTCCCTTTCGGTGCCGATTTATAGAAATCGTAGCTAACGCTGGAGAAGGGTAGGTGGAAAGGGCTTGGATGTGTTGTATCCTTACACTTCTGTTTTTCACACTTCAGGGTAAGTCGGAGGCTCTCGTGTGGCAGTGGGAATTCCTCTTCCCCCAGCCACGTAGCACTGAGCAAATCTTCTTGTCACTTACGTTTGAGTTAATTCCCCTGAGTCTTTGTGAATAGGGGTCATTCACAAAGACTGCAACTTTTCCTTAAGGATGAGGAAGCAGATTCCTGTTTTGCAAAGAATTGTGTTAGTGCTGCAGTCACTAGGTCACGGGAGCACATAAAAGAAACTTAATAAAGGGGGAAAAAAAAAAGGTAATTAATCTGTTAACTTCAGTCCATTCTTCTTCTTTCCTTCCCCAGCCTCCCTGCCATTCCTGAAATCACCAAAATGTTTTCAAAACCCGTCTTTGAAGCTTGTAGATATTGAATTGAGCTCTGTTATTAGGAAGACTGGGAAGGGTTTATTCCAATTTCAGCGGAGCTTTACCCGGCAGCTTGTGCGCGCCGTAATTATAACTTGCGTCTCCGTGCTTGAGAACTTGCAGCTCAGGGCAGTAGTCCTGATCTTATCAGCGTTTTGTAGTACAACAGTTTTCTTTATAATAGCATCTGTTTCACTTCCTAAGGCTTAACTCTGCCCACAAAAGGAATTTCTGGGGATTCTCTGATAATCCTGAAATTGCTGCCCCTGTACCTTTTCATTGACTCGGTGCTTTCAGTTAACCCATGGAGGGGGGGGCCCGCCTTTTTCACTGCAACATTTAACCTACTCCCTAAGAGGAGATTGCAGATTTCTGGCCTTAAAACCTCCGTCAAAACTGCACGTCTGGCATGAAACTCAAAATCTGTGCTTCCTTACTGCAGAGGGTTGTTGGTTTTTTTTTTCCTCTTTTCTTCCGCATATTAAAGCCTTCCTGGGTTCACTCCAGTTTGCCATTTGAATACGACTTGCCAGTCCAGTAAAAGCCCTGAGCCCCTCTCGAACGGCTGCGTGAAACTGGGTTGGGGGAGAAGGGAAAGATCTGGAAAAGGAGCACTTCCAGTTTCTCAGCAGTGTCCCTCTCTGCGCCGTGAACTGCAATTTGCGCAGGCAAAACGGGAGGAGGAGACGATCAGGTGCTGCTCTCTTTGCATGAATGCTTCACTTTTTTTATTGAGCACAAGAGTTTTGGTTAGTCCTCTAGTCGCTGGGAGGGACAGACATGTGAGACAGCAGTAGTTGAGAGGTAGGTGTCCTGCAGGGAGGGGCTGAGGTTGCTTGTTTGTGAGGTTTTTGTCCTCAAAAGAATGGTCTGGACAAAGCAGGAAAGCGTTTGTCATCTCCCTTTTTTTTTTTTTTGTCTGCTTGGCAACTCAGGGTTAACTCTGGCTTTTTGAATGTGGGATTGGAAACCAAAATTGCTCTGGACATCTGAGCTTCCCTCTAATAAGATATTCCAGGTGGTTAGGGAGTAATCCTAAAATAGCTCCAGATATAATTGCTTCTGAAGCCAGGCCGGCAGCCTCTCAGGGAGGGGGCGATCCGGGAGGGAGGGGGGGGCTCTGGTGGCCTCCGAGGTGTCTGAAGGCTCCCTTGGCTCCACCAGCAGCTCCTGGAGGTGGCCAGCCCTTCCCAACACCTCTGCCTTCCCGCTCAGGGAAGCATCAGGGGCTCGAGCACCTAAACGTAGCACTTTTACTACCTCGTCCTGCAAGAAACCAGATAAATTCTTGCCCGTGGTTAACGCCTGGGCCCTTTGTCAAACATCAGCAAATTCCCTTGGTACGAAGGGGTTGGGGGGGGGAGGCAGGGCTCTCCCCGGAGAGCGACCTGCCTCTCTGAACAGTGTTTTTTCCTTCCTGCTACTGTTGCCCGACTTACACAAAGGTCTTGTGATGCCTCGTGAGGGTATATTGATTTCTCAGGTTCCTGCCGTTCATACGGAGGAGGGCTTCTCGGCAGCGGGTGACTTTGTTTTCCTAGGAGGAATGGGAAGGAAGCTCGATACCAAAACGTAGTTTATTCTGCGTGCGGAGCGCCTCTTGCTTGGGTAGCTGAACTACCTGTTCCGCTTGGGCTCGAGCGGCTGCTCTGCCGACGCTTGGTGTCTTTGGTTGTAGCCTTGGCGCGGTCCCAAAGGTTTTCGGTGGGCAGAATAAGTCCCTCCAGATCAAAGCTGAGGCCTGGGAAAGTGTCTGCGCTCGGGTCTCTGAATAAATAGGCCTTTATTCCCCGGCTGCTGAGCTGACATTTCAGGCTAACTCCGAGTCTTTGCGATCTCCGCTACCCAAAACAAACCTGTGCTCTGTCCTCGTGTAAATCCTTGCTGATTTACGCCCCGGCGGCTGCTGCTTGCACCACCGGGGCACGGGCGAGAACCACTCTCCTTATCTCTTCTGATAGCTTAACGTGGGGAGGGGTAACTGCCTTTAAACCTCTCCAGCTATCGCAGGAGGAAATCCTGATGCTGTGCGCTGTCTCTCACCTCGGATCGCTCCGTGTCACGCCAGGTGATAGCCAGCTCTGCCAATTTTCTGGACATATGGCAAAACACTGATGGCTTCGGCCGGCTGGAAGCTCCTTTTCACTAGCAAGGTGTAGGGGACCACTGCTTCTGTCCTCTCCGGCGTCTTGGGATGCAAGAGCGGAAAGTAGGGTGCGTCTATTCTGGTTTTGTTGTTTTTTTTTCTCTGTACCAAACCTTAATCGTATTTATTTTTCCCAATTTCTCTGTTTCTTCAAAGCGAATGAGTAAAATGACTTCGAAAGCGTCTTTAATCCCATGGAAAGTTTTGCTTCTGGAAAATCTTATCAAGGTCAAACCCACTGGCAGGACAGTGTTGTATCTCCTTTAAGCCCTCTTCTCTTTCCTGTCCCTGTCCTCAAACGTAGCGGAATAAGCTCTCAGCATGACCAAAGTTCCCTATGAAAGCAAGCGTTTTGCTTCTTGGAGTGCCCAGTTTAACACCCTGAGCGGTTTTGCTCTCTGGGTTTATAACCAAGGACAAACTCGGGAAGAAAGCGGCTCAGCCTTGGAAGGTGTGAAGCTGTGGATGGGAAACAGCCGCTGCCTTCTGAAGAGCTGCTCTGTCTCTCGTCCTGGCTGTTCGCATGGGTTTGTTGATCCGAGTTAACCATCAGCGGGGTTTTAGGAGCAGCTGCGTGTTACCGTAATTAGCAAAAAACCTCTGTGTTTTCAGTCTCTGCTGGCAAAGGACACCCAGATGAATCCTCCTGTGAACAAAACCGGTCTTCAGATCTCTTCCTGGAGAGGCCTGGGAATTGATCTGCTGTAATAAACAGCTGACATAACAGAAGTGGCAATAATCCCCCATTAAATATCTTTCAGTTGATGGGACTCACTGGATAATTGACTTTCCAGCAGGAATTACTGGCTCAAACTAAATCAGCAGGCATTAGGGCAGCTCACTGCAGTGTTTTTTAAAGGGGGAAATGTAGCTTTGCCCGGCCTTGACAAGAGCTATTCATCTTTCTAATTCAATGTACGTGTCACAACCAGATGCCTCCAAGATAGCAGATATTGGACCGCCTCTCTAATTCGCATGGGTTTGGGGTTTGGTGGTTTGTTTTTTTTTTTAATGTGCTGAAACCTCTCGCTGTCTTCGGTGCTTTTCTAGCTGCGTTAGGATGCTGTGCGTTTATCAGGACAGGGTAGTCCAAGCCACCTCGCCGGGTGGATTTGGCTGTTCTCTTTCCTTGAGTAGCTCTGGAGCTCTCTCCCGGAGCTTTGGGAAGGTTATGATTTAAAGATGCTCGTACAGTTTTTTCAGAATCATTCTTCTGGTCTTTGGTCCTGCCGTACGGCCAGAGGCTGCCGCTGCTGGTTTCCAACCCCGGTGTTCATTTCAGAGTGATGATTTACCAAGTAGGATAGCCCTAACTAGAGTAATCCTTTTAATGCCTAAGAAGAATGAACCTTAATCCAGCAAAGCTGAGCTTTCCATTTCTGCGAGGAAAATGCGGATCCGGGAGCTTCCAGGAATAAGGGTTCTGGGTTGGCGAGAAGCTTTCCGGTGGGATTATTTCCCTCTTTCTTCGGCGTACTCTGGTTTGGGTTTTGTAGACAGGCGGGGGGAGGATGGAAGGCCATTTCCAAGTGTGTTTGGTGTCATCAGGCAAACAGAAAGGAAGGATTGCCTGGGTTAACACCTGCACCTTTCACCAGGGGCTCCAAGATGTGCGCTTGGGAAAAAGATGGACATGGAGACCTCTCTGTTGAGGTGTTGGACCTCATTACAGCAAAGCACCGGCTACGGGGAGGTTGGTGTACCTCTCTTGAGCAGGTGCAGGCAGGCAGCTCTTGAAGGTGTTGAGGACTTCCCCCTAGAATGGTTTTCCCAACTTTTTTTTTTTTTTTTGAGACGCCTTTCTGCGAGAAAAATCTTAGAGCTGGAAAAACTTCCCCTACCTTCACTACATTGCCCGGTAGGGGAAACGCCGCGTCCCGTTTTGTCAGAGATTGCAGGAAAAGCGTGCCGTGACAAACGCACAAGTGTCCCCCGTTTTTCAAGGCTTCTTGGTCTACGCCAGCAGCTGCTTTTGCACGCGTTTGTGCCCGAAAATGCACATCTGCAAGCTTTCTGGAATCGTCCGCAAAGCCCTTTCCTTGGCCATCCTTTCACCCTTTCGTTCCTCTCTCCCTAGAACGGCAGCGTGACCTGGAGCGACGAAGGTGACGGGTGCCGAGGAAGAGAAATTTCACGAGACTTTGCCAAGGTCAGTCCGATGACGGGGATTTTGGGGAAGGGGTAACTTCGGGGAATTCGTGCCCTGATCTGGGACAGGAGGTGACTACGGTCCCCTCGCTATTCCTCTGTAGTGAATTTGTAAGAGAACTGCTTTATCCCGCAGCGCTCTGCCTACAAACCTGTTATTTTGTTGAGCTGTTTTGGGACTATTTTGCTGCTTTTGGTCCCTGGAATATAGTTTGAACAAAGACTTAACAACCGGACTCTTAACATTTAAAAATCTTAGTCAGTGGTTTCTCCAGCTGGGAGAAGAGCATTTTGTTTCTTGAACCTGAATTGCGTTGCGGTCGTGGAGTCGAATGTGACAGGCTGCGTGTCACGTCAGCTGGAGGAATTCATTTTAAAGTCAGCCGGCCCTTTCTGAAAGGGTGCAGTTAATTGCTCTGCAAATACACTGGTGCGTTTTCTTCCCAGAGCTCAGGCTGTGAGAAAACACAGANAAAAAAATTCCCTGGAGTGATGCAGGATTCTTCCTCCAGTGGAAACAAGAGAAGGAATTGAATTCTTCATGTACAGTGCTGTCTTCTGTCATGTTCTGTATCCTCCTGGATCTCGGCTTCAGCCCTTTCCGCCTGTCACCTTGTGGCCTCGCAGGGTTCTTGGGAGGCGAAAATTAGATTTTATTTTTTTTTCCCTGTTCAAGAGGTAGTTGTAAGATGGCACTCGTGCCTGTCCCTTCCGAAAAAACCAGTGGGTAACGCTACCATACAGTGCCTCTCCTTTGGAATAAGCTGCCTGGGGAACTTTATTTTAAATTCTTGGGGGGAGGTTAAGCCTTTTAGTAAAACTATCTCTGCAGCCAATTGGTTCCAGGCTGGTTTCTGATATTTTTGAAAGCTTTTTGGCTTAATTTGGAGTGGCCTTTCCTGCCAGGCGTTAGTAGCTACAGGAAAGCTCTGCCCTTTCATCTCGTCCTTCCAGGGACTTGCTGTTTGTCACTTAGGTGACAATCCCTGAAGGAGGGAATCGCGAGGCTAGGAGAAGCGGCAGAGAAGTCTTACCTCCCTGGTTGCCTCAAAGCTACAGACGGCTAATCTGCCCTGAACCGCTGGGACCTTCCTTTTGCTCGTCTCATCTTTCTTTCCAGCTTGTCTTTAACAGTTTCTCTCCCCTTCACTTCCAGGGGGTTTCAAGCCCTGCTCTGTAGCAGTGCTGTTAACCGCTTGGGTCCCCTTCCCTTCGGGGTGCCGGTCTCCCCTGTGCCTGGATGAGTTTCTGAGGGGATGAGCAAGGCAAGCCAGAACAAGGGGCCTCAAACTGTCACCGCAGCCTTGTCCGCCAAAATTGCTTGTGAATCCTTCCCTGTTTTGCCCCTCGGCCTGTGGCTGCCTTTCACCCCTCCAGTACAAACCCCAGGTCACCCACTGGAAGAAGCTACTATTTATTTTCCATCTCGTTGTGAATGGTGCCTTCCTTTTTTTTATTTATTTGTTTTTTTCCCCCCAGCTCTATGAACTGGATAGTGACCCCGAACGGAAAGAGTTCCTGGACGACCTCTTCATCTTCATGCAGAAGAGGGGTGAGTTGAGCGCTCGTTTGAAGTCGATAGGCTAAAAATGGGGCAGCAGGGTGCTGCTGCCGTTGGAATTCTTCCCTCCTGAGTTTGATGGAACAAATCCAGCCCTTGAACTGGCAGATCAGGTGGAAGAGCGGTGGTGAGACTCGAGATATTTGCCTCAGGAGATAAGGAGCCCAGTAGGAAAGAACTCTTCTGCCCTATAACTTAATTTCAGATGCTGTTTCTTTACCCTCGTGCCTAATACTGCTGTTGTCCATGCACTGAAGAGCCCAAGAAGCCTGGATCCCCATGGATTTTTGAGCCGAGGCTGAGTACCACCAGGGATTCCCTGGTCTCTTCAGGTAGCATGAGCCCACATCTTCTCGTGTTTTATATCAATGGCATGTGGAAGCCGAGCGTGAATGCCTTCAGAGTAGTGGCACGCCATGTGGGGACTGGGGAAATAGACCCTGAGCCACGTTGTCCCGTGGTTTCTCACAATGTGTCAGCTTTCCCCTTAGTAATTTTGTGTAACTGAGTGCAGAAGCGTGCGGCTTCTCACATTCCTCCCCGTGGTGTCACAACTTGTGTCTCTCCGTGCTACAGGGGTGGTGATGCGCAGTAGCTCAGCTGGGATGTCGCAAAAGTCTCTTTCCCTCCCCTGGTTATCAAAGTTCAGTGCCCTCGTTGCAAACTATTAATAAGAAAAAAGTACATGTATGTGGCATAAAACCCCTGCCTGAACGTTTGCGGTAAATCCTTTGTGCCGCTCTCTTCCTTTACCCCTCCAACCATGCCAGCCCCGACAGACTTCCGACACAAACTGCTGCCAAAAAGTGTTCAGTTGCGCCAGAGATCTCTTCGTTGTTTCCAAAAAAAGTCTGCTGAAGGTAGGTGTGAAGAGCAGACATAAAAAGGACCTTTTGCTCCCTCGTGGCATAACGATCTGAGTGTGCTGGACCAAACAAGCCAGGCTGTGCGTACTTAGAAGTGGGGCTGCCTTAGAGTCACCGATATTGTGCCCCAAGAGTCTAATAAAGACGCAGCAGCTCAGCCTCGTCCGTTTAAAAATTAAATGTTTGCTGCCTTGGAGCGAGAGCCTTATTTCCAGTGGTCTTTTGAACCCTGCAGCTTCAGGTGCATCCCCCTCTGTGGATGACGAGCAGAGGAAAGGCTCTCCAAAATGTGGCTATTCCAGTCGCGCTTTGTGTCCGTTATTCCTGGCGTGCCTTGGGCTGACCGGTGGGAATTTTCCCTCTCCAGCAGTTTGAGGTTATGCTTCCAAGTCGGTTAGAAAATTAGGGCTGGGTGGTTTTGCTGATATTTTTGGCTTTCGTGTGCGGAGGCGTAACTGGGCTTAATTAGTTGACTTGCAAATGTTAACCTGAGCTCGCGTGTTAATGGAAGGGCTGGGATGACTGACAGACAAGACAATCTGAAGGGTGTGATTGGCAGCAATAGAAACCTCCAGATACCTGGAGAGAAATCTGCTTAATACTTCAGTGTCTCCTTCCTATTACCTTTTAATTATTTATAATTGACGCGTCCCCGGTGCAGGGGCTGAGCTGGTCACCAGCTGGTTGCTGTAGGAGTTGAGCTTTTAATCATCTGGGCATTTCCCAGTGTATTTGTTTTCTGGAGCCTCCCTCGTTTTCTTGCTCGCTAGAAAGACTGAAAACGAAATCGAAGAGCCCCGGCGCCCACGAGGGAGAGGTGCCGTGAACTGCCAGCCCTCTGCCGGAGGGGAACTGGCTCGACTGCAGGGTACGAGGCAGCTGGGGGCTTGCTTTCTATTTGGCACCCCCAAAAGAAACAGGCGGAAGGACTCCCGGGGCAGCTGAGGTTCTTCAGGTTGATAGAACTGAAGAGCACGCGTTGAGCTATGGGTGGCAGCTTCTCTTCTGTCCTTAACCTGAGCTGCTGTGCCTTAACGCAAAGGAAATCTCTTGACTTTTCAGAAGGCGTTCTGTTCGCTTTTTCCCACGTCTCCTCTCCCCACCGCTACCTACAGCAGGGCTATGGTTTTCTGGGGAGCGGATGGACTTGCTCGCTGTGTCCTCTTCTGGAATCCTCAAAAATCTAGGAGCTTCTACAGCAAAAGTTATCATAGGGTACCATTCAGGCTTCCGTTTCTCCTCCCCTCTTCTCCTTCATTTCTCCTCCCCTCCTCTCGTTTGCTTTATGTGCCAAATGAGCATCAGAAACCAAAGGAGGCTGAAACAGCTGCCTTGTTCTGAAAGAGTCCCCCAAAGATGGATACCACCGAGGGCTCATGGCACCTGAGAGCCAAGTGCTGGGCTTCTTAGCTAGTACGTGTGAAGAGCCGGTTAATTTGCACCTCGGGTCTGAAGGGAATGGAAAGCAGCTCTGCTAATAAACATTGCTGGCGTAAAAATGGGGATTTTGGTGTCTTCCAGGAGCAGCGCTGACCCTTGATTGGGGGCTGATGGATTTGGGGCACAGATTGCTAACTGATGCTGAACTTTTGAGGAAAAAAAAAAAAAAAAAAAAACAGGCAGCCTGATGTGAAAGATAAATGACAGATTTCACAGGAGCTACTGAGTGGTTGTTGGAGGGATGAAAAGATTTGGTGGTTGGTGCTGCTGTTAGGAATGTACCTAGAAATGTGAAGCCATGAAACAAGCTTAATGCAGATCAAATGTGCAGGTCTCATCTGCCTCTGAGCACAGCAGGTTGTCGCTGAATGACCGCAGCTGCAAGTGATAAAATGGCCCTTCAGTGGCAATAATGATGGAAGAGGGAGATGAGAGGAAAGCTGTAACTCTTCCTTTGTTGGATGTTTTATCCCTTGTATGTCTTTAGGTGAATGGGTCCCACCATGGCTGTGATTGAAGGGGCAGATGGGGAGAGGAGGGGAGACCAGCCGAGGAGAGCAATTAGTGTGCAGGGCCAACTTCAAACCAGGCCTACAACCTGATGCAACTCGCCAGGGACGACGTGTTACCGCTCCCACCTTCCCTTTTCTCAGCTCTTCCGCGGTCTCGCACCGAAGGTTGTCCCTCCTCACCCTGAGCAGGGGTAAGCCGCTTCGGTGGCTTCCCTCCATCCCCGTTGCTGACCTGGTGTCTTGCGACAAGCTGAGCCTCCATGCTCTGGTTTCTCAGAAGCTGGGTTTTTAACCTCCTGCTGCGTCTCTGGGCAAGTTTGTGGCTCAGGGCGTTTTTAAGGGCAGGGGCTGAGGCTTCTCTGCTCTTGCGCCGGGGGAGTGGGGTGTGTTGCAGGCACAGGAGCTGGATTTGTTCTGCCTGTCGCTGAGGCCACTGCAAGCAGGAGCAGTTCTCTAGCGGGATGATATCTTCCACTTCTTTTCAGGTCCTTCTCACCCCGTGACCATACCCTGAGGCTAAATTTTTTACTCCCCCTTTTTTTTTTTTTTTGTTTTTTTTTGAGGAGGGGGGTGATAGAAGGCATAGGTATGATGAGTAGTAGCACAATGTAGCTGTTGGCCCTGTAGCATTGGATATTAGGAAAAATTTTTACACGGAAAAGGTTATTAAGCATTGGAACAGGCTGCCCAGGGAAGTGGTTGAGGCACCATCCCTGGAGGTATTTACGAGACGGGTAGACGGAGCGCTTCGAGATGTGGTTTGGTGATGGTTTTGGTCAGTGTTAGGTTAATGGTCGGCCTGGATGATCTGAAAAGTCCCTTCCAACTAGACGATTCGATGATTCTATGTCCTGGGTAGCGTAGCTTAGACTGCTTTTTGTCCCCGGACGGTGAAGGACTGCTAGTGGCATGATTCTTATAGCCACCAATAATCGAGCTTGATTGTATTCTACCGGTGCTGGTCAGGAGAGAGTGGGAGTAGCGGGACTGTTTCACCCCCTGGAAGGATCAGCAGTGTTCATGCGAGACGTTCCTCTTGAGAAAAGGTTTGGCGGGGAAGAGATCTAACTGCGTGCTATGGTGTATTAGGAAAGGCTGCCTTTCAAAGGAAGCTGTTTTGTTCATTTTTAAGTACTGCCTTTGTGAAGACCTCATAAACCGTCCCCCAATTGTACAGCTCTACTAATTTTGTTCAAGGTTTCTGCGTGACCTTGGTTTTCCCAGATGGCTTGACCATTCTGGGGGTTTTTTTATGTGTATATACATAGAAGGGGCTTTGTACGTCTGACCGTGTGGTTTTAATGTTTTCCTGCTGTTGTATGCTCTGCCTGCACATTTTAGATGTGGGAAATACAACAAATGCAGGGTACTGACAAAAGCATTTGCTGATGGATTCTTTTATCTATAGGCCAAGCGGTGTTTATGAAACGTTTGTCCGGGGAATATGCTTCACTCTCCTACTGATTCAATTTTGCAGGTTTCTTCGTTTGATCCTCTGGAGATATTTTCGAATCTGAATTAAGCAATGTAGTCCTCTAAGTGAGACATCAATAGACATAAATTCTCGGCGTCCTTTGCTCGTGCTACCTGCTGAATGCTGAGCCACGGCAAATGCTTCCCTAAATAGCAGAGGGTGTTCCGCAGTGGAAAAGTCTCGCTCGAGGCGCTGCAGGAGGTCTGTTCTGGACGGTCCAAATCAACCTGGCGAAGTCCTCTTCCCCGTTAGAGCCTCGGACTTGCGCACAGCTAAATCTCTGCCTCTTGCACCTCCCTTTAAAGCACCTCTTTCGTCAACCGTTCTGACTTAGACTCAGGAAAAATAGTGACTGGTGTCTTCTGCAAACAGTAAGGGGTGGGGATTAGTGAAATATTTTAGGCTTTCGCTTTTATATTGTTCAAAAGAATGTCTTTTTCCTTAAGTTTTAGGGGGAACTGACATTCTGGTTTACATTCCTCTGTGTTCTTTGCGTGGCTTGAGCCTTTCCAAACAGGGGATGCCCTGCTCCACGTTCTCAAACACTTGTAAGTGACGCTAGGATAAAACCAGGTGCAAAGCAAAGTGCTTGGAATCCTTTTTTTGTGCGGGGAGTGTCTTCCTCATCAGCGTTAGGGGCCAGGTGAATAAAAGCCTTCAGCAGATATGTAAGTTGATATTCTGGAGGAGCTTACCTGGGTCAATTTGGAATAACTTAGAAGTAGGTCCTTCCAGTAAGAAACAAACTCTCTCCCTGTTCTGTTTTGTATAAATCATTCCAATTGTGGAGACAGGAGATTTTTTTTTTTTCTCTAATTTGGGAAAAGCCTGGAAGTTTCCCCTTGGAAAGATCTAAAAAAAAAAAAAAAAAAAATTGTTTCTGGGAAAATATTCAGCACAGTTAATTTTTCAGTCCAAGTGATTAATATCCCTGGCTTTTTAACCTGCTGAAAAAACGGTGGTTTAGAGTGAATATTGCTTTAGCTCCAAAGCAAAAATCAGATGGGAAGCTGCCGTTGTAATTAATGGGAGAATAGTATTAGGAGTTTACTTGGTTCTGGCTTACCGGAGACTTGTTTTAAATTTAGCCAGCATGAAGAACGTTTGAGCGGCTTCGGCGTTTTGTTATGAACCGAGTTGGCACTGGACAGGGTGCAAGAGACATTAGTTGGAAGTGATGGGCTGGTTTTGCGTTGCATGAACCTTTCTGTAGCTTATTCATCTGATAACCAGTCTGCTGCAGTGATTGCCGGCCGAGGATCTCAGAAGCCCAGGTGCCCCTCCCTGGGTATACGGAATGATGGAGTCAAAGGGGTTTTTTCCTCACTTTCCCTGAAGATTGAAATGTTCAATTGTCGCGTTTCTCCAGCACCTCCAAGACTGGATGTTCATGTCTCAAATCCTGGTCTTCTCGAGCTCTTTCTGATATTGGTATTTCCTCTTTGCTGTGGGCGTTCTTGACTTTCCCCCCCCTAAATTTTAACGGCGCATCTTTCAGATGATCAAGGAACTGCTGCATTCAAGCAGTGGGGGTGACTCAACACTGAAGAGGTGACCTTCTAGATATCCAGGTGGATGGAAGAAGGTGGCATTAGGGCATTAAAGTGTTCCAAGTTCTGACTTTGTTCAGTCTGCCTGACCAAGCTGCCCTTGTTTTTCTGCAGTCCCTTCTGTGTTTGTACCTCTCTGCCTAGAGAAGAAGAGTTTGTCCATTTGCTTCAGAGGTCAGACGTATGGAAACCCACCACCGGTTGCACGGGGGTTCAACATCTGGTGACGAAACTTGCGATAGCAAATATATTGGACCCAGCTGTGCCAGGGGCAGCCGAACAGTTGGACTGTAGTCGAGCTGGGTAGAAGAGAGCAAATCTCCGTGGAGGGGATGGAGGAGCAGCCGGCGCGGGAAGGTTAATGTGGCTGGAGCCTTGGCTAATACAAGCGGGGCACCGGGTGCCAGTTAGGCTGCCTCCGGTTCAGCAGCCGAAATCTGATAAGGGGCTGCTGTCAGCCTCGCTTATTGAGGAGGGAAGCAGAAACTGATGGCGTTTCGAGGGGTGCAGATAAGAAGGGGGCCTCCTGTCAAATAGAGCATGATTAATTACCCTCTATCCTGGCTCCCGCTTTGATAGGAGTGTCTAATGGGCCGCAGGCTGGCGGATCAGGTGGTGACATTCCCGTTGGGAGGTGAGAATGCCCGCTGTGGAAATGCCACGCGTAGGGAGAGATTAGATCAGCTGTGGCGAGGGGAGAGGTTGTTTCCCTTCCCTATACCTTTCCTTTTCGTTCTAACGTTGAGCGCTTGGGACGGGCTCAAACCAAATCAACCAATAAAACTTCCATGCCAAGAGCTGGGCAGCTTCCTGGGAAGCCTCCCGGGGTTTGTCCTGGGAGAGGAATTCAAGCAAAGTGGGATCTGAGATGGGGCAGGGTTCGAGTTGATTTGCTTCTATCCTTCCCTGCTGATTTGCTGCTTGAACTGATTTGTAGCCCTGTTTAGCCTGAGAGAGTGGGGAGATCGTTCATACCAAGTAATTACTGTCTCCCTTCAAAGAAACATGAAGATCTCTTCAAGGCTTGGTTCAAATTTCTTTTAAATCACTACGGACTTCCCCGCTCTCCTGGAGAAAACCTCTTCCTTTTGGCTGTCTGATACTGTTCGTCTCCTGAACGTATTTAGAGTGGGAGCTGGAAAGAGCAGCTCTCTTTACCTGTACAGGTTGTGGCTTAAAAATCGCCCCCCTCTACACCTGTTTTTTCACTCCAGAGCATGCTTTTTCGCGCTTTGAATGTTGCTCTGCAGAATAAACGGTTGGGATTCTCACCTCCTTTGTTCCTTACTGAAAAAATGGACGTTTCTGAAAGTAAATTGGATAGGGGGAAAAAAAATGGGGAGGTGTTTGAAAAAGTAGTGCTCCAGGCTGGGTATAATTAACTGCTCTTTGTCTCTCGTGTGCAGGACAAGTCGTGGCTTAGACCCCTTGCTGGTGGGGAACTCCCTGCACTGGGCAAGGCTCAGGGAGAGCAGAGTGTGGCCCTTGGCAGGGGCTCCCCATCGTGGAGGACTTGCAAAGCCAGGCAAATCCCTGCAAAACGAGAGGGGACTTAGTTTCTATGGCTAAGAAGACTCTCGGGGACAGTTTTCTTTCTTTACGTCTTCAGAATTAGGTGTAAATCTGAAGTCTGGCTAAGGGTGAAGAGCAGGGAAAAGCCCACCCTGGGTGGGTGAGGAGTCACAGAATGTGTTGGGCTGGAAGGGACCTCTACAGGCCATCTAGTCCAACCCCGCCGCAGTCAGCAGGGACATCTTCAACTCGATCAGGTCGCTCAGAGCCTCATCCAGCCTGGCCTTGAATGTCTCCAGGGATGGGGCCTCCCCCACCTCTCTGGGCAACCTGGACCAGTGTCTCACCACCCTCCTTGGAAAGAACTTCTTCCTCATGGCTGATCTAATCTGCCCCGCACCAGTTTAAACCATTGCCCCTTGTCCTATCGCTACGTGCCCTTGCAAACAGCCCCTCCCCAGCTTTCTTGTAGGCCCCCTTCAGGGACTGGAAGNGGCTTAGGTCCCTTTCAACGGGCGGGATGGCAGAGCCCCAGCACTGAGCGAGTGGCTGTTGCAGGGAGCAAAGCCAGCGCCCCCAAGATACCGGTTCCTTGCCAGGAGATGTAAAAACGGTCCTTCCGAGATTATCCGGGGCTTACAGCTTCCTCAGCCCCTCCTTAAAGAGCTCTCGGAGGGTGAAAATCAAACAGTTGCTGCTTCTCTAGTGGAAGGGACATAGGGGACATTCAAGCCCTGTATAAGCCCTTCAGGCCTCTGTTACGTCTGCCTGAAACAGAAGAGGCTTTTGAGGGGGGTGAAACAGCTCGGCAAAGGGGGCTGCTTGTTTCCCTTGAAGGACAGAGATGTTTATAGCTACAGTCAGGCTTCCTCCAGGGAGAACTCTTTATTCCAGACATCTGAGTTGTAGTTACAGCTGTCTTCATAAAACCAGGAGCCCATGGGCTCTGGGATGATTCCTCCTCCTCCTCCTCCTTCCAGTGTCATTCTTGGGCTTTTTGTCCTCTGCAGAGCCCTTCTACTTAGCAAAGGGGGAGGTGGTAGGTTGTCTGGTGTCTTCGGGCTCTCGCTCTTAGGCTATACTCCCGCCCTTGGGCCTTCAGTAGCAGGAGTTTGTCTTCCTGAGGTCTCCCCGTGCTCGTCAACTTTGCATCATCCCTTTTGCAGGAGAAACAGACTCCCTGTCCCCCCCCCCTGCCTTGGGCTGATTTCCTTGTACTCGCGGAGCCGGGGTTCTCCTGCAAGGAAGAAAAGTTGTTTACCGAGAAAAGTAGGAGAGGAGCCAGTCGTTCGTCCTCGCCCTCTTCTCGAGTCCTGCGAGGCTTCCGGCTCTTTGCAAGGCACGGTACGTACAGCATTTCTGAGAGCCGGCACAATAGAGAGGCTTGAAAGTACAGTAAAATGAGTTTGCCATCAAAAGGCAACAAGTCTTACGCTGTGCCCCCGGCTGCTGACCTTTCCCTCTGGAATTCTCCCCTCTGACCTCCGGATCATTAATCCTGATGCTGCCAGATGACAGTAATCCATCATGGCCCCTGACAAGCCTTGCAGCCGCCTGTGAAAGGATCCACTCGGCTTCAGTATCCAATCGTCCCATGATACTCGTTTTGCAGCCTTTCCTGTTGGAGTGCTGGGGGTTTCCAAGAAAGACTTTATCGCCT
Organism: Rynchops niger; assembly: GCA_013400035.1. Taxonomy (NCBI): domain Eukaryota; kingdom Metazoa; phylum Chordata; class Aves; order Charadriiformes; family Laridae; genus Rynchops; species Rynchops niger. The sequence continues at coordinate 38,956 of VXBH01007801.1, forward strand.
CGCTTTTCCTCGGAGAGGGGCCGGGGGAGGAGAGGGGGGTGGGAGCAGTTTTTCCCCTGTGCCTCGGCTCCAGTGAAACATGCAGAGCCCTGGCTTGCTCCGAAAAATACGGTTCGTTTCCCAGGTCCAAAACCCCCAAGGATGTTCCTTGGAGAGCGGGACTAGGAGAAGGCGTGGGAGGAAAACGATTGCACCCCCATGCTGAAGGGGTAGAAGGATGGAGGTGGGTTTTATCCCTGCTGTAAGGTTCATCCGCCTGCATAAAGAAATTTTAAGGCGGGGAGGGGGGGGGCTATAGATTTTGGCTTAGTTTATAAAGATACTAATGACATTTGGGTCTTGTTCAAAAGCAAACTTGAGGAAGGGAAGGTGTCAGAGGGGTAGGAACGTGAGCAGGGAGGTCAGGTCTGCTCGCCGGCTCTGCCCCGGCTACGAGCGGGCTCTCTGGAAATACGTTTAAGCCTTTATTTCCCACTGCTGTAGGCGACGTTTGTCCCTTGCACAGGAGCGTTTGGCTAAATATACTTGGGTACCTTTCCAAACGCTGAGATGGGAGAATCTAGAGAAGAGTGAAACGGCGCTTGGGATAAACGCAGTACATTAAAAAGGAGATATTTCCTTATGCTTCTGTATTAGCGGCTCGTTTTGCCTGAGGAGCCTTACCCGTGCCCCTTCCCTTTCACTCCCCATCTGGTCGCCGTCCAAGGAGAGCTGGCTGAATAATCCCTTCTGGAGGAGTTAATGCCATTCCCTAAATGGGATTGGGGAGAAGCGGGTGGCTTTGCCGGAGGAGATGGCGAGAGGGTCTTCATCCCCCCCCCGGCCCCCGTGGAGCAAAGGTACCACTTCGGACACCCCGGCTTTCCTTGCGGCGGGGGCAAAAATGCCAAATGGCTAACGGAGGGGCATTTTAGGGTGGAAAACCCGCACCCCTTGGCTTTTTCTAGGCGCTGCCGAGGCGAATATTTCCCAGCTTTTCATTTGGAGAGGGCTGGGTGTGACGCCGGGGCTCAGCTGATGAATGATAACTTAAGGCTGGTAACGTGATCGCTCCCAGCCCTCTCTCTCTCTGTCTGTGTGTCTGAAATGACGCCGTTAGCGCGCTCTTAATCTTTGCAATAACACGGCCGAGACAAAATGGTGGCGGAGGAAAAAAGCGAAGCCAAGCCCAGGGTGGCGTTTACGCAGGGTGGCACCAGCGTGGGGCGGCCGGACGGGGCTGCAGGGAGTTTAAACAGTTTGGAAACATCTCGGCCGTCTCTGTTCCCAGAGGGAACCGTTGCCTCTGAAAATGCGGGAAGAGGATCTGATGCAGTTTGTGAAATTACTGCTTTGGGGTTGGTTGGTTTGTTTTATTCTTTTTTTTTTTTTTTTCTGTTGTGGCCAGGGAAGGGGTTGTTTAGGCAAGGTGCGGGAAAGAGGACGTGTCAGGTATAAAACGACGGAGCGTGCAAACCAAGCTTGATCAGGTTCCTCGTTATGTTTTCTTACAGTTTAAGCGTTAGTAACTCGGTGAAATCGAAGGCAGCCTTTTTAAAGCTGAAAAAAGTTTACTTTTTCTGTCCTTACATCTCATTAACCTGTGGGAATCGGTACCGCGAGCTGATGCATAACAGGCTTCAAAAAGAAAAGAGAAGAGGAGGGGGAAAAAATTACACTTCGATGTATAGCGAGGACATCTGCGGAGCTGAGCTGAGCCCCTTTTTCACTAAGCAGAATAAAACCCGTTTATAAGGGCCATAAACTGCTCTGCTTCAGGGCATTAACCGGCTCACTGGCTGATGGGGGGTGGCAGAAGTCTCCCCCCGTGGGTCGGGTGTTCCGTAATTGTCCATTACAGCGCTTCGCTGGCTTTCCTGGAGAGGCTGGCGCTGACCGCTGCGGTAGGCAGGATACTGACCTCAGATGGACGGCACTTTGATCCAGGACAGTATTTCCTATGCGAAATAAAAGGTTTGCTACATCAGCATTTCCCCCCTCCTCCCCCCGCCCCCCCCTTCCTCTCCTTGCCTAAATCTCATTAGCTTGACCTTTTCAAACCCTGCGTGCTTTATCACTTTAAGGTACTGCTAAAAGGGCGCTATCGGGTTAAAAAATGCCATTTTCCTTCCCTCTCTTAACCCACAAGATGACAAAACTGAACAGAGCTTGTTTCCCTGTCTGTCCTCGCGAGGATAGAGCGGGACCTTGGTTTGGGTTCCAAAAAGTGCTTGGGTGCCCGGTGCTTCCCGCGGCGACCGTGAGGACGCCTGGCTCTGGCGGCGTCTGCAGGCAGGGACGCCGATGCTCCGCGAACGCTGCTCGTTTGTTCACCGCCACCACCACTTCTCTCGCGCGCTTGCAGCACCGCGCTGGCAGCTGGGTTGGAGTTGCTGCCAAGGCACGCGTTGCGGCCCCCGTCGGCGTCTCGTTTGGGAGCGCGTTCAGGGACAAGGAGTGGGAGGATGAAAACGCTTCGTGAGAGCAGAAGGATATGGATATCTCTTTCTCTCTCTCTCTCTCTCTCTCTCTCTCTCTCTCAAATCCTGGGGAGCGAGGGAGCTGAATCCCAGCGTAGGAGCAGCTGCCTGGCTGCTCAGCCCCTTCCGGAGCACGAGCGATACAGATTTTTATCTGAGATTGCCCTGGGAGCTCATAAAAGATGATTCCTCTGTGCTGCTCCCTCACCCCTAGCATCAAATAGTCCCCGCTTCCCCTCTTTCTGTTTTAGAAGGTGCTCGTAGCTGCAGGTTGTTATTTGTCTGATAATTGCTTTTGCCTACCGGAAAGGAGTTTTTCATGAAAAGGCCGTGCCGTGTAGCTACGCTTCTCTGGCTCGTTTAACTCAGCCAAGAGAGAGGCCTCAAGTCAGGCTACAAACAGTTGCCTGAATTTCCTATTAGAAGAAGATCGATAGCCCTGACCTGCCGGTTTTCTTGCCCTCCTTTTCTCTCCGGCTCCCGTGCTTCCTTCCCTGCTGTTTCCCCGCAGGAACTCCCATCAATCGGATCCCCATCATGGCGAAGCAGATCCTGGACCTCTACATGCTGTACAAGCTGGTGACCGAGAAAGGAGGGCTGGTGGAAATCATCAACAAGAAAATCTGGCGAGAGATCACCAAAGGCCTTAATCTGCCCACCTCCATCACCAGTGCCGCGTTCACGCTTCGAACCCAGTAAGTCGTAGAAGGCGGATGCGAACACGGACCGGGGACTGCAAAGCAGGCACTGGGGTGGAGAAACCGAGACCAAATTCCACTCTGTGGCCAGAGAGGAGCTGATGAATTGCTTTATTTATCCCTCTCGCCCCAGGCTTGCAGTTTTCCTATTCCTTCTCCTCTTGTTTTTCTCAGCAGTGAGCCTTCCTGTTACAGTTTGAGAAACCCACAACGATTTATTGTCGTTCAGACAATTATTCTGTCACCCGGGGACCCCTCCCCACCCAGGAAGGAGAACTGGGGGGAAAAAACAAGGAAACACACAAGGGTTGAAATATAAATAGAATTAAGAGGGTAAGACCGAGTACTTGACATGAATAATAATAAAGACCCAACACCGACCCCCATACCAATGTAAAGTATACGAGGACGACACCCGGCCCGTCCCCGCAGCAGGAAGCCGTGCACTCCCAGCAGGGGACAGTGAATGTGGGACACTGCAAGGGGAGGAAGGGAAGGGCTCTGGCACCGAGGCAAGGAGTTCTCGGCACGGCAGCCATCAAGGAAGAGAGAGAAGTCCTCAGCAAACTTTTTAATTTCTATCGAATGTGACGTTCATGGTATGAAATAACCCTGGGGCAGCTTGGGGTAAGTGCCCGGGTCTCGCTCCTCCTCGTCCCCGCACCTGGCGAGCTCGGCAACACCGAGACCTTGAATCCCACATCCCATAGCTGGCTATAAAGTAAATATTTTCACAAATTCAGACACTGGAGTCATCTGAAAGGGCGGTTTTTCCCAAGCGTAAAAAGAGAAATTAGTCCTTTATCCCTCCGACCAGGACAATTCCTGAACTCGTTCCCCTTCCATCCCTACGAGCCCAGCACTAATATGCCGTCGCCTGGGTCGCTGCGCTCTGCGCCTCCCTCCAGCCTGTGCCTTTCTTGCCTCTTCAGAGCTTAAACTCCTCGGGGCGAGGAGGCTCTTGCTCTGTCTCGGAAGAGTGCTTGGCACAGCGAGGAGGGAGGGAGCCCTCCCCACTTGCAGGCATCAAGTATGGACTTGATCATTTCACGTCTGTTATCGCCACTCAGTTGTGGAAACTCAGCGTTTAGCGCCTGCTTACGGTCAGGATTGTTTTTCTGACCCGCGGTACCTCGCCTTGATGAGGCAAGCAAAACGAAAACAAAACAAACAAAAAAAAAAAAGGGGGGGGGCGAGAAAAAGGAGAATTAAGCAGAGGGAGGAAAGAGTGGTTAAAGTAAACCTACTGTAAAATTGAAGCAACAGGGCGAGGCTGCGCTTTAGGGACTCGAGCGGGGAAGGCTGGGCTCTGGGAATCCACACCCGGCCCTTCGGCAGGCTGGGGTTTCTGGGAACTTCTTACGCAGAATCACAGAATCTTCATGGTCGGAAAGGGCCTTTGAGATCATNAGCCTGGTAGCTCTCCTCTGGACACGCTCCAGCACCTCAATGTCCCTCTTGTCCAGCGGGGCCCAGAACTGAACACAGCACTCGAGGTGAGGCCTCACCAGTGCCGAGTACAGAGGCACCATCGCTTCCCTGCTCCTGCTGGCCACGCTGTTCCTGATACCAGCCAGGATGCTGTTGGCCTTCTTGGCCACCTGGGCACGCTGCTGGCTCATGTGAAGCTGCCCGTCCACCAGCACCCCCAGGTCCTTTTCTGCCGGGCAGCTTTCCAGCCACTCTGCCCCAAGCCTGGAGCGTTGCTTGGGGTTGTTGTGACCGAAATGCAGGACCCGGCACTTGGCCTTATTAAACCTCCTACAGTTGGCCTTGGCCCATGGATCCAGCCTGTCCAGGTCCCTCTGTAGAGCCTTCCTACCCTCCAGCAGATCAACCCTCCCACCTAGTTTGGTGTCATCTGCATCTTAGAGCCCCTGAGTGCCAGGGAGGGGAGCTCCACGCTATTTCTACAGCTTTTGGTACCGCCAGGCTGTCTCCTGCAAACGTGGCTGGCAGAAGGTTTGGTGCTGCCCAACGCGAATGGCTTAGACACGGGTAATTCCTCAAACTTCTTTCCTCACGTTAAGCGTTACGGTCCAAGACCTTCATTCCTAGAATTTTTAGGTGGTATCTCAGTCGTAAAGGAATTGCGGATGATTCTTTTCTGCCCTTGTGGGTGGAGTAGTACGTAACTATGTGCTTCCCTATAAATATCCCGTGAATTCAGAGTTCCCTTGAGAGCGCTGGGCTTCACACCCAGACTGCGCCACGCTTCTCCATCAAACCAAGCGCAGCGGTGCTCGCGGTACGCAAAGACGCCAGATCTGCAGAGGACCTCAGTCTGAAATGCAGTGCTTCTTGCTGTAGCCCGTAATTTCATGTTCTGTTGAGAAACCTGCTTGAGTTTCCCTGTGCTCCCCTCTCTCCCAGGTACATGAAATACCTATACGCCTACGAATGTGAGAAGAAATCCCTCAGTTCTCCTGCTGAGCTCCAGGCTGCGATCGATGGCAACAGGCGGGAAGGCAGGCGGCCCAGCTACAGCTCCTCCTTGTTCAGCTACTCGCCCACCGCCACGGGGCCTCCTTCGCTCCTGTCTCCCCCAAAGATCCGCTTCCCCATCATTGGTGTCGCGCCGGGCAGTGGGACCAGCAATCCTCGGGTGTCTCCAGCAGCAGCTGTCAGAAAAGGTCAGAGGGGGTGGCGGGGTTAAGAGGCACGGGCACTGAAACACAATTATTTTTCCATTTTTTTTTTTTCACCCAGACTAGTTTGGATTTGAGAGCAGCGGGACGACATTCTGCCAGTGGTTTAGACCTTTGCTTTAGGAAGGGCTGTGGGAGGGACTGAACAGCTCTGCCCTTTTCTAGGTGACGGTGTGCCCTTGACTGTGTCTATGCCAAATCGTATTGCCGTGCCAGTGACCTTGGCTAGCCAGCAGGCAACTGTGGCAGCAAGAACGGCCACCCTGGAGCAGCTGAGGGAGAGACTGGAGTCGGGAGAGCCTCCGGAGAAGAAGGTCTCGCGGATGACAGAGGAGGAGCAGCGGCTTGTCCAGCAGGCTCTTCAGCGCAACCTCTTCAGCATGGCGCGGCAGATCCCCATGAAGATCAAAATCAATGGCAAGGGTAAGCGGCACCTCTCGGTACGCAAACGGGCCTTGCGGAGCGGGCAGGGAACTGCTCCCGGCGTAGGATGTCAAACACCTCTTTACGCACAGGCTTGGCTACCTCTCTGGCTACCAGGCAGAGGTCACCATCAAGAGGCTGTTAAAGCGGAGCACGCTAACTGCAAAACTGAACCGTAGCGACATTTTGTTAGGTTTTACTTCCCGTTGCTGGTTTTGTTCTGTTCTTACCGGTGTGTAATCTCAGCCTGAATTCGGAAACACCCTAGCCGTGTTCAGAAAGCTCTGCTTCGAAGCCGATAAAACCCAACAAGACCCTCACTCCCAGCTTATGACCTCCCGTGTCGATCCCGGTGAGATTGCTTCAGGACTCGAGCTGTTATTTCTCCCCCGGGGAATTACCGGTTTCAGGTGATGCTAGCTCAGTCGTCCTCGCAGCAGGGCTCTGTTGCACACCATCGGGATGCTCCTTCCTTCCTGGGAAGCACATGGGTTGGCTGAAATTGCTTTGGGCCGCGTATCTGCCCGCCTCGTGTTTAATACCTGGCGTATACTTCAGACCCCGGCGCGCGGTTTAGCCTAGCCAAAGGCAGCCCTGTGGTTCCGCACTCTGTGAGATGACTTTTGGAGGGGAAAGCCCATCCCGTTGGGCTCGGCTTTCCCCTGCCCGGCTCTCATCTGAGCCTCATGCCAGCCTTGTGCTGCCGGGAATGATTTTCTGCCCGTCGCTGCTCAGGAACCGTTTTAATAGATCGTGGAGGTAACAGCTTTTTCTGTATGGATAGCAGCCTGCCGGAGAGAGATGCCCAGCTTTTAGGAATCCAGGTGGGATGAGGAGGCCGCAAAGAGCTGTGTATCTGCTTGGGGGGGGAGGGTACCGAGGCGTCCCAGGGCTTTTAGTAAATCAGATGATTTCTACCAACATCTGCCGCAACCCTCTGCGCAGCCTCCGGGCAAAGAACTCCTGGCAAGGCTGGGTTAGAAGGTCACGTATAAGCAGCATTCATGGCCTGGGAAATGCACTCCTGAAATGCTTTGTACAAGGGGAGTCACCCCGTAAAGGTCACACTGTCAGAATCAATACTGTTATATGGGGGCTTCAAAAGCTGATTAAGTGCCGTGGCTCCTTTACCTGTCCTGGGGGCTGCACTTCACTGGGCGGCAAAGCCTCAGAAAAAAAAAAAACAACCAAAAAAAAACCCACTTCAGTCCCAACAGCTGCTTCCTCCAACCCTTTTGATCCGTTAAAATTAAAGGTCTCAGACCTCCTATTAATTGTACATGTGGATGTAGGCACAAGGCCAGGCAAGTTTGGCACGGCTTAGAAGAAAGGGGAGAGTTGTTCTTGAGGCCTTTGCTAGCAATGCTGGTAGAGGCTTTGCTGAGACGTTTTGCCAGAAATATGTACGGTAAAGGGTCAAAGCAGGTTCCCCTTTGAAGCAGTAGCGGCTTGTGGCGGAGTTCAATGGGATCGGGACTTCACGTCACGGCTCCTGACAGCTAAACATCCACCCAAATTTCACCTTTAAATACAGAGGCCAAAATTTAAATGCAAGACCGAAAACAGCGAGGAAAAGGGAATACAAATTTTATCAAGTAACGTTCCTTCCCTTTCATCTCGCTTTTTTTTTTTTCCCCGGTCTCTCCGCCCCAAACTTCCTAAATCAAAAGCTAGGAACAATTTTAGGCGCTACAGATAGAAGCAGGCGGAGGGCTGAGCCCTAAGGACCCAAGGATACTATTCCCACCTTTGCTCGCAGGCTGCGGGCAAGTCAGTCCTTGTCTTTCGTGCCCTGATTTTCCCACCTGCAAAATAAAAAGAAGATTGTGCTTTTTAAGAGGCGCTTTTGCAAAGCAGTGTGTGAGTTTATCGGAGGTTGATAGCGACGTGCAGGTGAAGTGCTGGCAATGTCCATAAACGACAGCGGATACGCTGTCCTGGCAGACTTGAAAGGAGCCAAAAACATGCACTTTACATGCAGCGTCCGAGCCCGAGCAGACTGCCTGCCTAATCTCTCTCTGTTTTAATAGCCCAGTGCCCCAAAACCAACGTGGGGTGGGCTGGTAACCGCGACACGGCCGTGCAAACTCGAAGCGTGCGTTCCTGAGACCCAGGCGCGCGGTTGCGGCTTGCTTAGGTTGGCGGTTCGGAAGCCTCCGGGAGGGTTCGGTGTTCAGCTTCCCCTTTAAACGTCCGTGCGAACTGAACCCCTGCTCTGCACTGACGCTTCCAGAGCTGCCCGTCAGGGCTTAGGAAGGTCTCTCCGGGCTGAGGACGCGCGAAAAAAGCAGATTTTACGCATGTTGTAGGGGCTGCCAAGCGTGCGGCTCCTGGGTTGGAGTCCTCGGCGCTGCGTCCCCTCCCTCCAGTGGCCACTGGAGCTGCTGCAGTCTGAGCCCAGCCCGGGGACACGCACCAGCTCCCCGAGAAGCTGCCCCCCCTCAGCGAAGGGCGAGAGGGCTCTGCGTGCGCTCCCGGTCTGCTGCAAACTCAGGCACAGTCCAGCCGATTTCCACGGCGTCTTGTCTCATCTGCTGGCAGCTTGTTCGTCGGAGGGGACGTTAATTTGGCCCTCCAGATCTCTGGGAGAGATTTGGAAATGCCAGCGGGGCTCCCAGCCCCACCTCGGTTCACACCCAAGCACTTAAAACACCTTTGTAAACTTAAAATAAGACTGGAAGCGGACACGGTGTGGGGATTTCCTCACCAAAGAGGACGCAAAAGGTGGGCTGCGTGCGCTTTTGATCACCTCTGATCAGGGAAACGGGGTGGTTGCTCTCTTAACTCTGCATCTCTTCTTTCTTGAAAGAAGACAAACCAGACTCGGCAGCGGCAGCGGCGCTGAATTTGTCACCGAACGGCATTGGGAGTATTAACATGTCGGTGGAGATTAACGGCACAATTTATGCTGGTGAGAAAGACCCGCTCCCGGGGCTGGGCGAAGAGCCAGGCGGGGGGCGCAGCGCAGGACGTGGGGTGGGTGGTGGGCTCCCAGGGGCGGGCTTTGCCAAAGCACAGCGCGCGTAACCTCTCCGGCTCGGAAAGCTCAGGAGAAGATGATTTCTTTTCTCTTTTGTCTGGTCCCGGGCAGCCAAGACGAACGCCCTTCGTGGTGGTGGCTTTTAGCTTTTTTAAAATCTAAGGGAAGGGACTTCTGTAGAAGTGTGAATAGGGAAGAGTGTTATCCCCCTTCTCCAGAGGAGCGGCTCCACTCAGCTTTTCCTCGCGCATCTCTCTGGGAAGCGTGAATTGTCCCCTGTGCTCTGCTTGAGCCGTTTCACTCCTGCGGGTCACACATGGGCAAAGCCCGAGTTGGGGGACCTGGCACTGCAGGGCGATGAAAGCAGCTTCTCTCCTCCAAAGGCGTCGAAGCCGTTTGGGATCTTTCGTAAGCAAAACATCTCGGTCACAGAGGCTGCCAGAACAAGTCCCGGGGCATCCCTTCTTATGTCCTGGTTGTCATTGACCCTCTGAGCTGTCTCCAAGCCGCTTTTGTCTTGCACTGAGCCTCTTTCTGTTAGGATGAGGTCTGTGGGGTTGGATAGACTGCTCCGGCCTTCTCAGCCGTGCCACCCTGTGGTCCCAGTAACCCTTCTCTTTACCTCTCTGTGCCTTGCAGGAGTGCTCTTTGCCCAGAAGCCCGTCGTCCATCTCATTGCAGGCTCCAGCACCCAAAGCTCCTGCAGCAGCAGCAGCAGCAGCAGCTCCCACTGCTCTCCCAGCCCTACCTCATCCCGGGGAACCCCCAGCGCAGAGCCCTCCACCAGCTGGTCTCTCTGATGGTCGGCCGAGCCCGCTGTCTCTCACACTGGCCTCCGGCACCTCTTCCTCCCTGCACTCGGCAGGGTGCGAGCTGGGAAGGAGTCGCACAGATTTACCTCATCTCAAGGAACCTGCTTTTGTGGTTGGCCAACAGCAAGATGATGATGATGATGATGATGAAACCTTTCCATGCCAGCGAGCTTTTTCTTCATCGTCTGTTTGTCCAGCCTTTTTCTTTGTTCTCCCCTTTCTTCCTCCCTTTTGCTTTTCGGTTTCTTCCTCCTCCTCCTCCTCCTNCGCCTGGCGTTTTTCAATCAGGGATCGTCTCTAGAGGCTGCGGGTTGAGATGGCTGAGACGTCACCAAGGCAGGTGGAAAGAGCTGGAGTTGGGGCAGGGAAAAGAGGAGGGGGGGGTGGGGTTTCTNTCTCCTCAAACCAGTTGCCACAAGGACTCTTTCCACTAAACAACTCTGTGTATTGACAATCCTGAGAGCCGGCGGGCTGCCTGGCCCCCCCCCTGCCCTCCCGCGGGCTTGTGCCGCGGAAGGCCGCGCGGCAGGCGAGCTTCCTCGCTCTTCTTCAGGGCTCCGTCGTGGGCCGGTGTTGGTGTGTCCTCCCCTAGAACACACGCTCTTGGCTTGTGAGCCTCCTTCCCCCCTCTCTGAGGTCTTCACAAGAGGGGGGAGGACTCTCTCACTCCTCCGTTTGACCCATAAAACCCATCAGCTGCTTCCTTCTCCTGGCTGGCGCTGGCCTCTCCCCCCGGCTGTTGCCTTCTTCAGGCTTTCAGCCAAGTTCTAAACGCCCTCGACCTTGTCTCTCTCCCCTCAAGGAGCTCGTCCCACTGACGTTTACCCTGACAGCCTGAGCTTAGTTTGGTTTGCCGGTTTGTTCCTCTGCCCCCGTGACACAAAAGGGCCGTCACTTAGGTTGATCCGGGCTTCCTGGAGCGAGGTCCTTCTCGTGAGGTGGCTGTCGGTCGCCCCTGGAAGCTCTCCATGTCCCTGCGCGGCGAAAATAGGAGGTGATACGTGAAACGTGGTTTGAGCGGGGCTGTGGAGGTGTTGCGGTTAACGTTACGGGCGCCTCTTGTGGTCTCTGGACGAGCCCACGGGTGCCCTGGCCCCTTCAAATTGCACGTGAGCAAAAAGGAAGGGGTGAGTTGAGGCGGGTTCAGACCTTTTGCTCTCCTGGGGTGGAAGCGGAGAAAGGGAAATCAAGTCCTTCCTCGCCCTTTCTCCTCAGACCTCCCGTTGAAAGCAAAGGACAGCCGGGCCTGGCTCGGACTCGGTGACTCCGCGAACTCCGCTCCCGCTCGGGCGGCCTCCTCCTGTCCCCTCTCCTCCCGCTGGCCTTTCCCCGTGGGGTTTCCCAGGTCCGAGCACCCTTCACCCTGCCCTGGTGACGTCCTTCCCATCCTCCGGGCCCAAGTCAGGTTGTTCGTTCGTTTGTTTGTTTGGTTTTTTTTGAGCAGATGAAATACCTCAGATATGTACTTGTTGTTGGGGGCGGGGGGGGTTGTTTGGTTGGTTTGGGTTGGGGGGTTTGGTTTTTTTTTTTTGTTTGTTTGTTCGTTTGTTTTTTGTTTGGTTTGGATTTTTTTTGACCTCTTCAGGAAGTATTGGCATATCTTATTGCTTGGGGTTGTTTT
>VXBH01007806.1:1436-20461 GCA_013400035.1 Rynchops niger
GGGAGGTTTAGATTGGATATTAGGAAAAATTTCTTCATTGAAAGGGTTGTCAAGCATTGGAAGAGTCTGTCCAGGGAAGTGGTTGAGTCGCCATCCCTGGAGGTATTTAAAAGACATGTAGATGTGGTGCTTAGGGATATGGTTTAGTGGTGGACTTGGCAGCATTAGGTTTACGGTTGGACTCGATGATTTTAAAGGTCCTTTCCAACCTAAATGATTCTATGTCAATCTGCATGTCTTTGGAGCTGGATTGGGGGGATGACCCTTTGTTACCTCTCTATATTCATGGCCTGGCTGGCGATGTTTGTAGAGAGGTCACCTGGGGGTTAGTGCTGGCAGGTTTGCAGGCTGCAAATTGTAGGTTTAATAACATGCATCTGAAGGGGCATAGTTCCTGCGCTTGCCTGGTTCTGGTCCTGCTTTGGGCCCCTGCTATCCCCAGTGGCCCTCTCTGCTTGGCAGCGAGGCAGATCAGGCAAAAGCAAGTAGCGATCTTACCCTCCACACCCCCCCATTGGGTGTATGATCTATCACACTGTTACCAGATGCTCCTCTCCCCTTGGGTCATATCTATCCTCTGTCATGGTCAGAGGTGGTGGCCTTGAAGGTTTATAGTGAGGATGGCTTAGCCCAGGGTTTTAGTCAATACTCCACTTCACCCCTTGGTTCCCCTGGTTTTTTTTGTAAAGAAGAAGGATGGAGACCTGAGGCCGTGTGGACTACTGGGGATGGGGTGGAAATTGTAATGGATATACCTTTTAATTGTTGTAATCCATACCACCACCCAAAACATTGTCCAGAGCTGGGAAAGACAGCATGGGTTACTCCTTTTGCTCAGGGACCCAAGTGCACTTGGGTAGGTAATGCGGAAGGATGGGGAAATCCAATGTGTACCTCAAAGAGATTTAACCTTGGGGGAAAATAGCCCATTATTTGAATTGTATGATGCCATAGCTGCATGGAGAAGGATGGAGACTTGAGACCATGTGTGGACTAGCGGGGATTAAATAATATTACCATCAAGAACTGGTAACCCTTGCCCCTTATTCCTGAGCTGTTTTGCAACTGGAGTGTTTGCAGTGGGCATGTTGGTTTACTAAACTGGATCTGAGAGGGAGTTTATAATCTTATTTGTGTTTGTTGAGGCGATGAGTAGAAAACTGCCTTTGTTTGCAAGTACAGCCATCTTGAGTACCATGTGATGCCTGTTGGCCTGCGTAATGCCCCTGCCACCTTTTAGCACTTTGTGAATGATGTCTTCTGTGATTTGTTGGACAGTTATGTCATTGTATATCTGGATGACATTTTAGTTTACTTGACCACATGGGAGGAACATGTTGTTCATGTTTGGGAGGTTCTCTCCCACCTTTACCGCCATCTCCTTTATGCCAAGCTGGAGAAGCACGCCTTCTTCCAACAGTGTATGGATGTCTTAGGGTACTCGATGGGCCCTGAGGTGTGAGCATGGACATGAAGATCGACACTGTTCTTCATTGGCAGGCTCCCTCAATGGTGTGTGACGTGCAGTGCTTTTTGAGCTTTGCCAATTTTCATCAGCGTTTTATTCTGGACTTTGCTCAAAAGGTTGCTCTGCTCACAGCACTGACTTGTAAGCATGTCCCTTTTTAGTAGATGCCTGAGGTTCAGGGGGCCTTTGATAACTTGAAGCAGGCATTTATGACAGCCCAGGTTTTGGCCCACCTAGATACCAGTCGTCCTTTTGTATTGGAGGCGGATGCTTCCACCCATGCCATTGGGGTGGTACTTTCTCAGCGTGGTCTGTAAGATGGACAGCTTCATCCTTGTGCCTATTTCTTCTGCCAGTTGACTGCTGCAGAGAGGAATTATGATATCTGTGGGAGTTGTTGGCCATCCATGAGGTGTTTGCTGAGTGGAGGCACCTTCTGGTGGATCCTGCCAAGCCTGCTTTGGTACTGACTGACTACTGAAATCTGGAATGTTTTATGAACCTGAAGTGCCTCTCCCCAGTTGACTTGTTGGGCACCTTTTTTCTCAGTTTATGTTTAATGTCACCTACTGACTGGGCAAACAGAATGGTAGGGTGGATACCCTGTCATGTCAGGAAGCCCCAGCAGGAGCTGCTGAGGCAGATCCACCCCCCGTAATTTTTTTTCTCTGCAGGGGATACTTCACAGAATCTGCAGGAGAAGGATGGTCGTCTGTATCATGATGAGCAGCCGTATATCCCTGCTGGCCCATTGCACACACAGTTCCTTCAGCACTGTCATCACATGCTGACAGCAGGGCGTGGTGGCCATCGGAAGACTCTGCATCGAGTCACGCAGATGTACTGGTGGCCTATTGTGCATGCAGATGTCATGAGCTGTGTTCTTGCTTGCAATGTCAATGCCCAGGCCAAGTAACCAACACAGAGGCTGCAGGGTCAACTACATCCCTTACCAGCTCCTGAGTGGACATGGCGAATTATTTCAATGGATTTTATTGTGAACTTGCCTGTGTCTCAGGGCAGACAGAGGTGCTTGTGGTGGTGGGCTTGTTTATGAAGGCTGCTATTTTTGTTGTACTAAAGAAACTGCCCACAGCCCCTCAGACCGTGTGTTTATTTTTGCATCATGTGTTTTGCTGCCATGGCCTGCCAGATAGCGTGGTGATGGATCAAGGGGCCCAGTTCACTGCCCAGTTCTGGAGGCGGCTTATGGGCCTGCTGGGGGTGCAACTCTGTCTTTCCTATCTGTATCACCCACAGTCTAATGGTCAGATGGAGTGGGTGAACCAGATCCTGCAGCAGTATCTCCCTTATTATATTCATTACCATCAGGATGACTAGGTCTCTGTGTTACGATTGGCAGAATTTGCCTGTAACAGCAGCATCCACTCTTCCACACAGCAGACCCCTTTTATGTGCAGTATGGTTTTCATCCCCATGACCACCCTGCTATTCCGGAGGCTGTCCAGGGGGTTTTCCCTGTGAAAGGCAAGATGCTAACTGTAATACGACTTCCTTAGAAGTACGAACACTACCTGAGGCTATGAGCATTTATTTACCTCAGGGTCGATGTGACTTGAAGACCCAACCTAAGCTGGCTCTCACCAGTTGAAAACACCCCATACCCACGATAAAACAATAGAAGATTTACCTTTTTAAAAAAAAACAGGCATATAACTACGGCTAGAACAGCAACAGACCAGAATCCAGTATAACCACACACACACCTGCACGAGACATTGGTTTAGAACAATGAAGATTAACACACCACTGACACATACATCCAAACCACCTGCATGGGACAGGCATGTACTGATCCTACATGGGACAATTACATACTGATTACGCGAGCAATAGTAACTGATTAGCCCACCCCTTAACATGAGTAATTTGATTGGTCTACACAACTGTATTGTAACATATATAAACCCTGCTTTCCTCTGTATCGGAGTCCTCCATGCATTAGGCTGGGGCACCCCTGTGTGCACAGCTAAAATAAGAGAATAAATTCCCTTGGTAATTCTATGCTAAGCATCCTTGTCTCCCTCCTCAGACGGCAAATAACTGACTTTTACGCCCCTGAGGACTCTCTTGAGTGGTCTCCCTTGAGCAGTCGTGGCATATATATTTGCTTCTTCATGTTCATTTGGTGTGGTTTTTTTCTAATTTAGACTACTGTTATCTTGGCCTATATAAAATCATGGCCCAGGTTAGTCTGGTTGCATTTTGTCTGCAGCTTCCACGTGCTCTCAAGATTCACCCTGCTGTTCATGTCTCCCCATTAAAATCCATTCACCCAGAGCCCTCCTAGTGGCAACCTTGACCTCTGCCTCCAATTACGGTCCAGGGGCAGAGAGGATATCATGTTTGGGCTATTTTGGATTCCAGGATATCCTGGGGTACCCTGCAGTATTTGATTGATTGGGCAGGGTATGGCCCAGAGGACCATTCTTGGGAGCCTGTGTCAGAGGTGCATACCCCAGCTAAGGGTCAGGCTTTTCATGTTCATTATCCTGCTAAGCCAGGTCCACTGGAGGGTGTGGGGGCACACCCTTGGCGGGGAGGGGAATAGGGGGGTGGGGTCAGGTTTATGCTTGCATCTGTTCAAAGGAGATGATGATTTGTAAATAGTATGTCTACGTTTGCCCTTGGTTTGTTATCAGGAGAGCTAATAAAACTGGCTATCAGGCAGAGCTCAGCCTCTTTGAGCTATTACTTGCTTAGAGACTTTGAATCGTATGTCTTTGTCTCATTTTGGGACTGCCCTGACAATGATAGATTTTTGGCTAACAGAATAGAGCAGAAGTTGTACTGTACAAATTAGAATTATCTGGAACTTTTTTCCTTTCACCCTTGTTCCAAAAGCAGCATTAAATAAGTGGTTTATCTTGCAAAAAGAAATATTAGTCACTTAATGTTTCTGAAACCACAGAGAACCCAACATGAAAAGACTTAAGTGTACAAGAAGCTCACATCTGCAGCTTTAAAACACCAACTTGAGAAACAGCAGGAGTCATCTCTCACCTTGATTCTGCTGACAGCCTCTTGTGCCTGTATCATCCTCACATTCTTGGAGGGAGTTTTGTCAGAAAGGAGTTGAGTGGAACCGAGGTAATTGGCAGCAAAAATTATTCCATCAATCAAGTCTTCAGGATCACAAGGTCCAGGAACTACAAATACAGGGGGAGAAAATCACATTAAATCGTGTTAAAAAAAATAATATTCTTACTACTTCAGCCTGTACCTAAGAGCTATAAATGCTCCTCTGAACTGCTTCACTTTAGCATGATGGCATGACAAACGATACTTTTAATCAAGGCATAGAAAACACTGAGCATGTCTTCTCAACATCTCTCCAGCAGAAACTAATTACTAATTCAATTTCTTACAACAGAACATTCTCCTATAAGGAAGGTTTCACTCTGGAGCAAAATAACCTCTTTAGTTTTGTTCTTACATAGAAACAAGAATATTTAAATTGTTCTCTCAGCACTTTGAACAGGTAGTGGAATCTCCTCAGGAGTGCTTTACAATTATGATACACCCCCCCACACACACACACTCATAATAGAGGAGATCAATATTATCGAAATCACACTTATTCCCAACAAGGGTATTGTATTGGAGTGGGGAGGGGGGTGAGGTGTTAAACAAAAAATTTTGATGGTAAATATTCAGAGCAAAGGCTCTCATGTTTGGAAAAAGCTACTGTCTTATTCCTGCAAGATACTTAATTACTTCAGCTCTCATCAGCTTCTGTGTAAAGTTAAAAGTCTGTGAGGTACTTATCACCTCACAAGTCAGTACAGAGGAACATGTATAATATACAGATTTTCAGGTGTTTGGGGATTATATCTACAGAAGACATGGCTTTTCTCTATATATGTTAAAATTCTCATGATCTGAGAACAAGGAAGGTTTATGCAAGAAGCTTCTTGTTTTGCTACAAGTAAGAAAAAAAAATCTATGTTCAAGGCCAGTGAAAATCTACAGATAATCATGATTTGAGAGAACTGGTAAAATTGTCTATATTTTATCAAGAAGTATAAACTGGTTTTGCTCTCTGTTTTGTTAGGAACAAAACCTGATCCTTTTAGAACAGAGCTTTTAGTCAACTCAAGAGTTAGCCTGAGATTTAAGAGGTGCTAAACCTGAAGTTGAACATAACACAAAAGTGCCAATTTTTTTCTAATTCACCAAAGATGACATTAACAAGGACTGAGAATTTTACTTCCAAATGAATGTCATTATTAAGTTAATAAAAAAATGAGTAGCTAGAGCTAAATCTTAATCATACTCATAATATACACACACTTTATCATGAAGCTTTCCAATGTATGGCTTCTTTATAGATGAAAGTTTATGACTACTGATTTTGAGGTACCTTGAGTGTGCTCAGTCTGTTCAGATAATACATAAATGGGCATCCAAAAAATGAAAATAATTATGGTCACTAGTCACTCTCAAGAACGAAACCCAAAGGAATGGAATTTCTATTATTAGGGCTGCAGGAAAATGATTGGGCCACTGATTAGGCTGTGGCCCAAGGTTCAGCTAATTGAACAGGATGTGGAAAACTACTGGCCATGACATGGGAAATTCCCGTACATAACAAGTAACAGAGTGAGAAGCTGCCAAAAGTTACAGGCAGCTCAATGAGGGATGGCTGGATTGCACTGGTGGTTAAGGAAGAGCTACGTGAGACTTCACAGACACCTGACAGGGAGCACTGGGGGCCTTTGGAGGAGTGGAACCTTGCAAGGCCAGCAGTGCCTGGGTAACTGTAGCATATAAGGCTGAGAATATCTAGGGATTGGTATCAGAAATACCAAATTTGTGTACAGATGTAGCAAAATGGACCAGCAGGGAAAAAGTAGAGGTAAGTTGTTCATTTGGGAGAAGACCAGGGTGGAGAATGGGAGGGATCAAGGTAGATGGGGAGGAAGTACAAGCATGGGAAAATGGAGAAAAGGGGGGATAGAAGAGGCCGGTCGCATGCAAGCAGGCTGCCAGTCAGTACACTTGTTTGACTGAGCCTTGTGCCTGATCACTGCAGTCTGTCCTGTCTTATAATTAAATCCTTTTCCTTAATTCATTTTCCTGTGTGCTCTCACCCTCTATCCTATGTGAGCGCTGCAAGGTCTAAGTGCCAGCAACTGGAAAAGGGGCCACAAGTCACATAGACCCATAGGTTTAGGTGTCAGAAATTGGAGGAATCAGGGTGCGTTTATATTTCCCTAATGTATTTTAATACTCTGTGTGTGTGTGTGTGTGTGTAATTTGCTAGCAAACATCAAGCTGGACTAGCTAGCAAATAGGAGACCCACATTTGGAAAGACTCAAGGTGTGAGTGAGGGAGGAGCCCGAAGTTCAGGCATGGATATTAGAAAGGGAGATACAAGGGTGACAAAGAGGGCCAAGCAGCGGGAAAAAGGATAATAAAGTATGTAAATCATGTGATCTGTGGTGTTTGTGGGCCCCCATTGGGCAACCCTGTGCTTGATCGGTCACTGCAGTCTAAATCAGGACAAAGAACAAAACCCATTGTTCTGACCACATGTCAAACCTGCTTCCATGATCAGGATGACTAGGGGGTTGGGGTGCTTTTCCTGGCTATCAGGGGAACACCCAGATGGGATAGAGCAAGCATCCTGATATCACTATGTCGGTGCCTGTTGCAGGCCTGACAGCATCAGCATCTTACCAACCACTTCCAGACAATCACATAGCATCTAGAAGTGCTACATATTAGCATATTATTGCTCAAGCCCTGAAACGATACAGTACTTTAATTACCAATATTTGTTACTCTATGCATATCACTACTTCCATTACCAAACCCTTTATAGCATAGTTCTTGATCAAAACACAAAATCTTAAACATAGGGTGAAAGAGGTACAGATAAGACAGGAAGCATATTCAAAAGGAGAGGGGAACATGTTTTATTTTTGAGATGTGAACACACTTGCAGAACGACAGTATTGTTCTTCACAAGCCCTCCTCTGTACATTATGATAGAGTATGAAATTATCTGTTGAATAAAAGCGTAGTGCAGGTGAAAGTTTTTCTCAGGCTATCAATTATCTGCATAAAAATAGTGTGTTACTGCCCACTGGACCAATATCTCAGTAAATGCTAAGAGATTTTTTTATTTGTTGGGGGGCAGGGACACACTTTAAGATGGTCTGTGACAGAAAGAGGGCTGTCTACCAGAGACAGATCCTTCATTGGTTTGAATTTCCAAACCTCAGATAGTTTCAAAGCAATCTATGCAATTTACACCAGTTCATCTGGTCACAGGTTCTAAAATATAACATATATTTTAAAGACTAAACCAATGCTAAAATTTACAGTGTAAAGACAGTACACTGTAAAGCAATCAAGGAATTCGAAGACATTCCAAATTAAATATGACATCAGTTTTGTGGGGGTTTTTTGCCATTCTATAAAGCAAGGTTATTTAAAGGTTATTTAATCAGAGGATAAGTACCTGAAAATCAGTGCAAGTTTCCTCCTACTTGCCTGCCAATTAAATCTCAGTTTTGTGGAGTTTTTGACTGTTTTGTCTAACCTCTCTTCCTTATCAGACAACAAATTCTACACACATTCACATATATTATGAATTCCATGGCAGGGGTTTTTTTTTAATCAGTGATTTAAATGATATTGATAACAACCCAGTAGAAAGGTGGCAGGAGCCATCACTAAAATGTTGCAAAATAAGAGAGAGATTTTACTCAACTTCTAAGCAAGCCTACTAGGGTTTAATTCAAGTTCCAGGTTGGACACAGTTTAATCTAAATCAGTTCTTCCAACCTTAGCAAGTTTTATGTTCTGCACATAAAAATAAAGTTCTATACATTAAAAACATTGAAGTTCTCCATATAATGAAAAAAAAATTAAGTTATGAAATATATCTTACCTTCAACATATGTCGGGAACGAAGCCAAGCTTTTTCTGGACTGTAATCAAGACAAATAGGATTTCAAACAGAACAAAGTATGCTTAAATACACATTAAAATTTCCTCCATAAAAATGAAATCACAGTAATAGTTATTAGCAAAAGATGGTGAGAGTTTATTAGGAAAATATTTACTTTTAAATGAAAAGTCTGACCAATTATTAGAGGGTTATTATCCCTAAATATGGTATATTCTGTTAATGTGTTCATCAAGCAGGCAACACACTACATTATTTTGAATTGGCTCTTGGTGTTTGTCAACATGCTTCCTGACTACTAATTAATACTGTGTTCTCTTTAACAAAGAGAAAAATACATAATCTCTCAAAGACATTTTCCAAATAAATACATATGGAGATATTTAAAATGGACCAATACTATTATTATTCATGACAAAAAGCATTGATCTGCTCTGTTAATTATGAACCAAATTTAATTACTTATTAGGATTGTTCTTGACAGGCTATGCAGCCACCTATATCCACTGAAGTAAATGCATTTAATAACAGTCCTACATTGATTATGTTTATGCTGTAACAAGCACAAAAGCACACATAAAAGTGTATGATTTAGACAATTAAAACTGCAAGCAAGGTATTTATTCCTTGTTTGTTTAATCAAGTAAAGAATCAAGTAAGTCTCACTTACTTTCATGAAAGGTGGACTAATATAAAAAAACCAAAACGTCCGTCCTACATTTGTAAACACACAGACTAAAATAATACCTGATTTCCAATTGCAATTTTCTATGAAAGCCTGTGGCAACAATGTAAACATCTAGAAACGATAACTTCAGGGAGACTCACCATTTTGTTACATTCAACAATATACAGATATGGGAGAATTTACTGAAAACAACTTTGTATGGCAACAGGTATACTAAAGCACATGCTGCTATTAAACCTTTCTGAAATAAAAGTTTTGGATAAGCCAAGCATTACAAGATGTTGACAAACTTGAACCTTATTCTACAATGCATTAATTTTGGAGTGACTCATATATATATATATATAAAAAACCAAGATCCATATATGATCAGGATAAAGTCAAGTATCTCAGAAGAGGTTCAGCTGCATTTACATATTCACATATATACCAAGTTGTTTCCTTTATGATAGGCAGTTTAACAGGTTCTGTACGCTTGTGACAATCACTTGGGAAGTGCACACTTATGTGACAGGTAAATGACTAATCCAGTGAGTCTTTTCCATTTATTGTTACAAGGATGTGAGGAATAAGTAATATTTTTCATCCTACTACATTGTCCTCACTGTAAAATAATTGGCGGCAGAAAAATAAAAGGCACATGAAACAGAAAACGGCCTAGAGAACCTTAAAATACTTGGCCTTTTCTCATAAAAGAGAGTTGCTGAGTTGCCCAACAAAATCATGAAAGCTCTTGTGGTGGATTTGGCAGTGTTAGGTTTATGGTTGGACTCAATGATCTTTTCCAACCTAAATGATTCTTCTCAGAGACAATATCAGTAGACAGAAATTTGTTACTAAGTAATGAATGCCTGCTGTCAAAATGCTTAAGGGAAATCAAGCGCTGAGAGGACACAAGCATTTATTTTCAAATCAGGAGCGGCTGTTCTTTGGCTATTCAATCTGTTGTGATTACTTTATTTTTACTGCGCCACCTACACCCACTTCAACAATTGCATGAAATTGCTGCTACTGTGATGCTAGCAGAGATTCAATCATCAGCTGGATTCTGACAGGCCTAGAGAACAAAACAACTGTACACTTCCAAAAAATCAGAGGCAGCTTATCCACATAAGTATCCTTTTCAAAGTATACATTTAATTTTTTTTAAAAGACTCAAGGCCTAACCAAATTTTATGTATATAATTACAGGTTTGACAGATATTCAGTAATCTGAATAGCCAATAAAACTTCATTTCAGGATAAAGATGTGTAAACTAACATCAAATTAATGTTTTTATTACAAAGGCTCTACACAATTTTTTTTCATTCATTATCCATGTCAAGAAACACTGATAAAACTAAAGTAATAACAAGGTATCAGATACTGTTATTGAAAAGGGGGAATCAATTTTTAATTATATATCCATGAGTAATAAAAAAATACGTCATTAATGTTGAATTACTGGTTTTGTCCATCAACTGAACGCTGTAAAATTTACATTTTAAATAAAGGTTTTGTTAAGACCTAAAAGCATTTCCCAAAAATGATAAGGCTTTGTAATTATTATTTTTGTAAGGGAGGTACTAAACCATGCAGAGTTGCTTATTTACGTAGGGAAAAAAAACCCAGCACCCCACAGCACATTTGACTGAAATTACTCTGAAAGTTTACTTTTAACACTGTATGCAATCACATATTGAAAACTAAAATGGATAGCATCTTGTTTGTTTTTTCCTTTGAGTAAGATTAATGATATCTAACTGTCAGCCTTTAGAGTTGTCACAAAGCAACTACATCTGTAAACTGAATAAAGTCAGAGGCTTTAGCAAGCTAAAGAATATTGTAGATGAAATCATAAGGACACAATCCAATACTGTTGAAGGCTTTGGTGCAGGATAAATGAAGGACAAAATTACTAAGTCTTCTGAAAGCTTCCATCCCCTTCTAAATGCAAGCATAGATTTAAATTAGTATATATACACAGGCTACAAGCTTTTTCCCCCCCTAGATGATAAAGAAGAAAAAAAAAGAATGGACTAAGTCTTGTTTAAATTTCAACCAATATTTCTGGTTACAGTAGATTGGTTTATTCGTTTGTAGAAGATATCATGCTGTTAGCTGATAGCTAAGCACAAGTTATCTATCAGCAACTGTGTCTGCTTGCTTACAGATCTCTGTAAACAAATCTAACATTGAAGTCTGAAAAAAAATTCTCATATCAGTGAGATGAGAACTATTTCTCATCTCATCTCAATGGAACTACTGCAGTGCGGAAACCTGCCAGGTACAGGCCTTGACAAAAAAAAAATGAAGCGTATAGCTTGCTTTCAAAGATCCCAGATATTTTCTTTATGGCAAGATATTTTGCAGAGATAAGGAAGAGAGCTAGCTCCTATTGCCCTGAATACAGAGGTGATGTTGGCAGCTGTTCCTCAATAAATCAATACCCTCTAGCCTGTTAAACAAGTGTTGTTGCGGCCAAACACAGAGTAAGGAATGCCATCACAAATGGTCTTAGATACAGTATGTTATGCATTCAGTCAGACAGGAAGGCAAGCACAAAGGAAAACTGTCAAACCAGTTTTTTCTTTTAGTTGCTATTTTGGTACAAGAGAGGAGATTACACATGTACAAAGAGGTAAAGAAAACAGAAAGGCATAAGCACTACGGACAAGACGGTGGCTTTTAAAAAGATTGCACTACCTCTTTATTAGTGGAGGTCTCTGCTGTACTGCAGACATCCTGATGATGTTGCCTACTTGGTTCAGCACCCCAGGGTGAAGAGGAATCAGGAGATAGAGACTAGACATGGTAAGAAAATAAAATTACATAGTTTGAGTGACCAATGTAGAAATATCTCTGGTTTGACAGTGAGAATAAGAAATGAGGAAAACACCAAAACATGACAAACACTTTCTGAAGTGTTATAGCCCTTCCTTTTCATTGCAATGATTGCACACAGTCTATTGGGATGTTGAGACTTATCTAAACAGCTAAATAGTCACAGAAAACTTTTTTTCTTTGTCAATAATATATTAAATTAAGCACGTTGAAAAATTAATAGCTGCCCTCAGTGGCAGACAACTGTGGTGGGTTGGCCACGGTCAGCTGTCACACACCCACCCAGCCTCTCTCTCACTTTCCCTCCTCAACAGAACAGGGAGAGAAGATGGAAAAGCTCATGGGTCAAGATAAAGACAGGAAGATCACTTACTAGTTACTGTCACAGGCAAAACAGACTTGACCTGAGGAAAATTCCTTTAATTTTTGCCAATTAAAATAGATTTGGATAGCAAGAAACAAAGACAAATTAAAATACCACCTTCTCCCCATCCCTTTTTCCTGGGCTCAACTTCACTCTTTCATTCCTGACTCTACACTCTAAGCAATGCAGGATGGATGAGAAATGGGGGATTTAGGTCAGTTCCTCTCCACCACTCCCTCCTCCTCACACTTTTCCTCTGCTGCAGCGTAGGTCCTCTCCACAAGCTGCAGCTCCTGTCAGGAAAAATCTGCTCTAGCATGGATTTTCCACAGGCCTCAGTTCCTTCAGGAAATATCCACCTGCTCCAGTGTGGGGTCCTCCACAGGATATCTGCTCTGGCATGGTCTCTTCCACAGGCTGCAGAGGAATATCTGCTCTGGTGTCTGGAGAACCTCATCCTGCTCTTCCTTTTCTGACCTTGGTGTTCATACTACTGTGTCTCATTTTTTTTTTTCCCCTCACTCCTCTGCTCATCATCTCGCATTTTTGTCCTTTCTT
The DNA here is from genome assembly GCA_013400035.1 of Rynchops niger. NCBI lineage: Eukaryota > Metazoa > Chordata > Aves > Charadriiformes > Laridae > Rynchops > Rynchops niger. The sequence continues at coordinate 14,280 of VXBH01007806.1, forward strand.
AAATGTTTTCACAGAGGCGCCACCAACTTCACTGACTGGCCATGCTGGTCCATTACTATTATTCAGAAGGGCATGAACTGCACTTCTCCAGTTTTATGCACAGAATATCTAACCTAACTGCAGCTGCATAGCCTTTTCCATACAGTGTCAGTTTCTTGATGCCATTACTCTTGCTGCTGTGCAAAATGAACTGATATTATATTTAAAAACAGATGATACAAAACTGGGAGAAGTGGCTGATACTCCAGAGGGTTGTGCTGCTATCCAGACCTTGACAAACTGAGAAATGGGCTGACAGGAACCTCATGAAGTTCAGCAAAGGGAAATGCCAAGTCCTGCACCTGGGGAGGAACAACACCAATACATGCTGCGGGCCACTCAGCTGGAAAGTAGCTTGGCAGAAAAAGACTTAGGTCCTGGTGGACACCAATTTGAACGTGAGCCAGTAATGTGCCCACACAGCAAAGGCAGCCAACAGCATCCTGGGCTGCATTAGGAAGAGTGTCACCAGCAGATTGAGGGAGGTGATCCTGCCCTCTACTCAGCACTGGTGAGGCCACACTCAGAGTCCTGTGTCCAGGTCTGGTCTCCCCAGTACAAGAAAGACATTGATGTACTGGAGCCAGTCAAGCAAAGGGCCATGAAGTCAATTAAGGGATTGGAGCATCTCTCATGCATGGAGGGAATGAGAGAGCTGGGACTGTTCATACTGGAGAAGAAAAAGATCAGGGTGATCTTAACAATCTCTAGCTGATGGGAGGGTGTCAAGACACAGAGCCAGACTCTTCTCAGTGGTGCCCAGTGACAGGACAAGAGGCAATGGCACAAAACGAAACACAGGAAATTCCACAATTTCTTTTTTTTTAATATACCATGAGGGTCATTAAATGCTGGAACAGATAGTGGAGCCTGCATCCTTCAAGATATTCGAAACCCGACTGGACGATATCCTGGGCAATCCATTCTAGTTGCCCCTGCTTTGAGCAGGGGGCCTGAATGAGACAGTCCCCAGTGGTCACTTCCAACTTCTGATACTGTCCCTCATGGCATCCTTCTGGACAAGATGTCCAGCTGCGAGATGAGAAAGTACACAGTGCACACACTGGGTGAAGAACTGGCTGAACAGCAGGGCTCAAAGGGTTGCAGTAAATGGGGCTACATCTGGCTGGAGACTGGTCACCAGTGGTGTTCCTCAGGGCTCAGTTCTAGAGCCAGTTCTGTTCATTATATTTGTCAATGTTCTGGATGCAGGAGTTGAATGCACCATTAGTAATTTTGCTGATGATACTAAACTGGGAGGTACTGTTGATTCCTTCAAGGGACAAGAGGCCTTGCAGAGGGCTCTGGATAGATTGGAGCATTGGGCAATCATCAATGGCATGAAATTTAACAAGAACAAATGCCGGATTCTGCACCTGGGACGGAGTAATGCCAGGCACGCGTATAGACTGAGAGAGGCGTGGCTGGAGAGCAACCCTGCAGAAAGGGATCTGGGGGGGCTGGTTGACAGCAGGCTCAATATGAGTCAGCAGTGTGCCCTGGCAGCCAAGAGGGCAAACCACATCCTGGGGTGCATCAAACACAGCATAACCAGCCGGTCAAAGAGGTGATTATCCTGCTGTATTTAGCATTGGTGCAGCCTCACCCNTGGAACAGGCTTCCTAGAGAGGTGGTCGATGCCCCAATCTTGTCAGTGTTTAAGAGGCATTTGGACATTGCCCTTAACAGCATGCTTTAACTTTTGGTCAGCCCTTAAGAGGTCATGCAGCTGGACTAGATGATCATTATAGGTCTTTTCCAACTGAAATATAATATAATATATAATTATATATTTTATAATTATAATGTATAATATATATAATATATAATAATGATTCATAGCAAATCTCTAGAGACTGCAAGCAGTTGAGCTTGGATCTTTTCAGATCTGTATCTGTTATATTACCGTTATAGAAGTAGGAAATAAAATTAACAAGTTTTTCATATAAGCTGTTAGCTTTATTATCTTACAGAAAACAAAACTGACAAGTCCAGAAATAACAGGAACACACAAGGTTCTATACCATAAGGTAAATTATTTGGTAGTTATTTGAATTATCCAGTGGATGTTAGGAAAGAAAAATGTAGTAGGACTTGTTTCAGAAAAAGTCAGTAGAGCTTTCTGTGTCAAATTCATCTCTAGTACAGCTCTAATGAATTCAGCAGTGTTTCATAAAGGAAAATTTGGTGCACTGACAACATATATGTATACTCCTTTTGCATCCTTTTGAATAAACATTTAAAACAGATACAGCATTACATAATTTACTGAGGAATAAAATAAGTCACAGAAGAGTATAACCCTCTCAGTTTCACTGTAATGTGTATTACACAGTCCCTGTTCGTTTAATTGTAACATGTGAGCCTATAGTTCTGTATACTTACATCTCTATCTAGTGGCCTCTGATCATCGCAGTCCCTGGTTGGGCTAATGTCCTGCCTCATCACCCAAATAGGTTCTTTTGGTTCATCAGGTGTATAAGGAGAACGAACAGTCCTTGTCTTCACTTCCTCAATAGCTTCTTTAATATCTTTGATGGCCAGTGATATTGCATCCCTTTTTTCCTTTCTGCACATCTGTACTGACTCTCCTGAGTTGGCTATGGCTCTAGAGCCAGCTGACAGTTGACCATTGCTTTCGTGCCCCCTGCCAGGGAGAGCATGAGCATGCTCTAAGCTCTGCTCTGATTCTAGCATGTCTTCAGCAGCCTTGCCCAAGCTCTGAGAGCTCTGTTTCACCTCTGCCACAATCTGATCAATATCTTCCTCTTGTTCATAGCTGTCCATTCTTGGATATGGAGCAAACTCTGCCTCTTTCTCAGGGCTGTCTGACTCTCCATCAGATCGTTCATCATAATGGTGAAGGCGGGCACCAAGAGCTTCCTTTCGATAGTTGTCAGCTTCCTCCCTTTCCCACTCATAGAGCTGAAGCCCCTCCCTAACATCAACGTCCAGCACATCCACTATCTCCTCATACACATGCTCCTGCTGCCTATAGTAAGCATAGGGCTCAGCATACTGCTCATCCTCTCCTTGGTGGAGGGGCTGGTGGGCATAGACATAACCTGAGTACGCTGCATTCATGGCTTCCTCATGTTCAGTGGATTGGAAATGTACATGATCAGGCAGTGTTCGATTATGAACAGCCTCAGTGTGCTCTGCTTCAGCATTTTCTGCGTACTCCTCAGATGCAGGCCTGTACTGCACTGCATATGTACTCTCATCCTCATTCTCCTGTACTATATCTACATTATAGCCATCCTCTGCTGTGGTTATAACATCCCCTTCCACCATGTCCATGTCATTGTGGAAATCACTCTCAGTGCTGGCTGATCGAGCTAGCATCCCTTCCTCTTCCTGCCCAGACGGTACCCCTGGGTTGCTGTTTCTGTGCCTTGAATAGCAGATCACAGACCATCGTTCCTCTTCTACCTGTGAGTGCTCCAAGTCACCTTCCACTGATTCATTCATATCTTCATTTGCTGGCTCTTCATTTACCTCCACCTCAAATGGTATGACCAAATGGTTCATGGAAAGTTCTGGTATGTAGGCCACTTATTCTATAGACATTTTGTCTACCAGGACTGGAAAGAAATTAAAAGAGTGATGTTATTAAAAAAAAACCAAAACCAAAATACAACCACAAACAAAACAAACAGTCAAACAAAAAAGCCCTATAATGCGGAGTCAACAAACAACCCCAGAGTAGCAAAAGGCACCCCTGTTTCTCCAACAGACAAAGTTTTGGCTTCATCAGCTCTGAAGTCAGAGGACAACCAGCATAACAGCATGACCTTCCAATGAAAATTTATTTCTACCAGCACCATTCATTCAGAGGTGGGACCACAATTCCTTTGAGAATTGCAGTTTACAGTTCTATGGTCAAATTCTCTGGGAAAGAATCCACTATCTCAGACCAGTCCAAGAGGTGATTCTATGGACCGGCCAGACATCTAGACAATGCAGACAAGATGCACATCAAAGCAACTAACTTTCACCAAGGCCTCAATTGTGGTAGGATGTGGCAGTGTAAAATGACAAAGAGATTTTATCCCATTGCAGTAGTCTGCAATTGGTCAGATATATGATACCTTTGCAGACTAGACATTTCCAACATGATATCTTCAACTGAGATCCTTGTCCTAGGGCACCTTTTAGTCAATGGAGGGAAAAAGACACTTTTAGGGTGCAATGCAAAGGGCCTGTTTCTCTTCCCTAGAGAAGCATAAGATAGCTATCTCCAGTATAGACATCTTCATGAAATACATCTAAAATTATGCAAAATTACTTCTGCCCCAAATGTCTTTCCTAAAACAGGGAATAGACATTACAAATATTCATAACTGTGACCCTCGCCAAATTGAGACTAGTGAGACATTTTAGTTTTACCAAATGCATTCTGCTCAGAGTAAAAAACCTCAAATGATGTCATAATTACAACAGAAGTCTGCCAACAATGATAATTATATACAGCATGGAAATAAGAAAAACCCATAAGAATGCAGCTTATCCTCTAGATGTTTCTGAGAGCAACAAAGTTTACCTAGCTCAGAGGGTATAGTTTTTACCTGCAGCTATTCTGAACCTTGTCCAATGTTTTAAAATGTAGTGTCATAAGTCCATCTCATGTATTTAAAGACTAATTGCATGCTGTGGCAGGAGCACACACCACCCCCCCACCCCCCAAGTCTAACAGTGCAGTACAGGGGCGTGGTGGCTAGTTTGGCAGGAAGCGCGTGAGCTGCTGGTCACATATGCAAACAACCCCCAGCCACATACCCCAGATACTGGAGCCCTAGAGACCACCTCAGCCAATGAGCCTACCTAGGAGACCCCTCAACCAATGGAAGCTATACATGACCATGACCAATAGATGACCACAGTTCAGATCTGACCAGGCTATAAAATGGGGCCCCACCAGAGACCCTCTTTGAGTGGTTCTTGGAGCAGCAGGTCTGTGTTTGGAAGCCCTCCCTTTAGGTCAAGACGTCACCCAAAGTAACTTCCCTGGGACTGAGTGTCTTTGCCTTTTAGGTGAGTGGTTTGTGCATATTCAGTCATCATCCTAAGCTTAGATTTAGTACACACCATGTAGTATTAGTTCTCAACTGACATCCTGAACCTGTAAAAAATTATATCTGCTGAAGTGTTTGTAGTATAAGATCCCTGTTAAATTTTACCATTCTACCTTTTCATGACACCATTAAACCTGATTTTTGGAACATATTTTGTTGGCCTTACACTTCTGCGACACATACCCATGAGAAAAATATAATTTTAGCCTGTGGTTTACTACCAAATATAAGGGGGGGAATACCTGTCAGAACTTATATTTTAATATATAAAATGATGGCTTAAAAAAATGCTATAAAATATGTCAGATACCAATAATAATTTAAAAATAATTCAACTCATAAGATAGAACTTGAACCAAATTTTTTAATTTGAAGGTTTTTGTTTGTTTGTTTTTGTGGTGCTTTTTACTCCTGCAGAGAAAAAGCAATAGTGATTTCAGCTGCTGTCCATCAGAGTTCCTGACAGGCAGGGGAGGGCAGCTAGGAGTTATTTGTGCTACAGCTCTATAGGAACCTCCAGTGGGTATACCTTCCATTTCAGCATCATAGACACCTTGTCTGAGCTATATCCATTGTTTTAGTCTTTAAAACTAAGTCCTTAGAAGAGAGGAAAAGGAAATCTAGGCCCAGGCTCCAGACAGACTTTTTTCACTTCCAGAAACAACACATAAATAACTTACAGAAATCTAACATGCTATGCTTAGCCTCTAATACGTGCCTTTCCCACCTTCCTCAAAAACAAACAAACAAACACAAAACAAACCAAGAACTTAAGTCATAATACATAGATACAAAAGGCACTGAAACTGTTTGCCCAGGAAAGTTGTGGAGGCCCTTGATGATCTTTAAGGTCCCTTCCAACCTAAAACATTCTATGATTCTATGAAAATACTAATTAATAAATCACATAAAAACATTATTGAACAGGTAAAGATGCCATACACAAAACTGACTGAGCTTTCTAGGACTTCATATAAACAAAAAGCAAACAGAAGTAGCTCATGGATTTAGACTTGCATCAAAAGAAGTATTAGATAATTGGGGGGGGGGGGGTGGGGGTTTTTTTTA
>VXBH01007807.1:0-56004 GCA_013400035.1 Rynchops niger
CTGCTGGCCACGCTGCTCCTGATTGTTTTTCCTCTGCCAGCAGCGCCAGCAGGGGTGATCTGAGCAGTGCCTGAGGACCTTCACAGGGGAAAACACGGCTCCACACTTACAAAAGACAAGATTAAGAACCAGGCATTGAACGTCTGAAGTCACACACCCTCGTACGAGAAAATGCAGGCATTTTCGACAGGGAGTGGGATTGACGGCTGCGACGCCTCATTAGCAGGATGGGTGGACTCAGCTGATGCTTTTCTGGAATACACGCCTTACCCAGGAATAATTTGGGATTCCATACAGGACATCTTGGGAAAAGGTAACGACTGGTAACGACAGAGGTCAGGCTAATGCTCCAGTAATACCCGCGCTCAGGGCAGCTTCCAGTAGTGCCGTTGCAATAACCTCTGCTGGCGTCTTGCTCGCGCCGGGAGGCCAGTCCCTGGCGGTACGCCCTGCTCCGCTCCCTGTCCTTCCTCACTTCCCAAATTCCCTTAGAGAATACCCTGAGGAAATAGCCCCAGGCTCCGAGTGTTCCTTTTTGCCTTTATACCTCTCTGAAGCGTCTGTAGCATTTCTCTGTGCTGGGAAAAGAAGATAACTTTACTTCTTTTAGCATTTCAATATTCCCAGTGTCTTATTTTTCTCAAACCTGAAGTAACAGACGGATCCTTTGGAGAGAAACTCCAAATTTGTAGGAGGCATTTAAAATCCTTCCTCCATAGCAACCGGGAAGCTTCTCTCCAGAAAAGTTTAGTTCCTTGCGATTCTCTTTCTTTCTTCAGTTCTAATCACATTTCGGAAAAAGTTATCTCTATGAAAAATAAATTAATTGAAAAATGAGGTTTCCTTTCTTCTTATGTATCTTTCTGCGCTAAGTGCCTCAGCAGCCCTTCTAGTTTGATCAGTCAGGTGAAAAAAAAAATGTTTATTTTCATGCAGTTTTATCTATGCTGTTGAATACAGAAAGAGGCAGGAAACCAAATAATATTAAAAAAATCACAGTTTGCGTCTAAAACATGACATTTCTGTCTGGAAAAATACCACATCATGAGCTGATAATGTTGAAATTAAATTAAAAGATAATTCTTGGTAAAAAAAGCGTAATGCATCACCGAAATACTTTGCTGACAATCTGGTGTGAAGCCAGGACAACCAGCCCCACGTTAAGAAGGCCCCGCTGATGGGGGAGTCCAGTGGGCCACCTGCGTCAATATAGTTTGAACTTCAAAGCACATGCTCTGGTCCCCTTTGCTGATGTAGAAGTGTACTAAGAATTCATACACAATGAATCAAGGCAGAAAAGGAATTAAAGTGGAAATTACAACAATAGTACAAGTAATAATAACTATTCCTTATTATAAATTTCCTGCTATAAATGTAAGCGTTGAGACACGTGTTAAGCATCCAGACCTGACTGGGACTCTTCAGAACTGTGACCATGCCGGCTACTCCCAGGAAAGACCACATCCCATACCACGCCATCCTATCCCATCCCATCCCATCCCATCCCATCCCATCCCATCCCATCCTATCCCATGCCATGCCATCCCATCCCATGCCACCCCATCCCATCCCATCCCATCCTATGCCATGCCATGCCATACCATGCCATGCCATCCCACCCCATCCCATCCTATGCCATGCCATCCCACTCCATGCCATACCATGCCATGCCATCCCACCCCATGCCATGCCATGCCATGCCATGCCTTCCCATCCCATCCTATGCCATGCCATGCCATGCCATCCCATCCCATCCTATGCCATGCCATGCCATCCCATTGTACCCAAAGTGCCTCTCTCCACTGCCAGAGCTGTAAAAACCCCTGTGGTGTCAGGTTTTCTGGCACTGCCTTTGTCAGTCAAACAAAAGCCTAACCTATAAAGCTGTGCAGAGCATATACAAATGCCTGTTAGTTACTACTTTATGCAGCACATGAGATGTCTTTCTGTCTAGCGCCCCAAAGCACCAAGCGTTTGTTTGATTTTTCCTCGGACCCGTCTCAAATGTAAACTCGGCTTCAGGGCTGTGGGCTGAGCTGCCCAGGAGCAGCTCCATGGAGCCGGGCACACAGGCGGCTGCAGAACACGCGCCTCGATGGGCTCCCGGGGCGGCGGATCCAGCCTGGCTCCCTCCACAGCCCCAGGCGGCGTGTTTCGACTCCAGCTCATTGTAAACGCCTCTCGCTGCAGCTACCTGGAGCTCCGCAAAGAGGTGCAGCCAGCAAGCCGGCTCAGAAACCTGCCTCAAACCTACCCCCAATAAATTGCATTTCATCCGTCCACTGCTCGATCCAGAGGATCTTCATTGCTAAAAATACATCCGCAGGCTTTGGAGCAGAATATGGACAAATGATTGATCAGACTCAGCAGCTGCTTGCAAAAAAATATTGATTTTCTGTAGATAACAGAGCATTTAGCGTATATTACCAATTTATACGTGACCGTAGGAAATAAGGTGCTACGGCTGTAGCGTTCCAGCAAAGAGATGCAGTCCCTGGCTGTTAATGTGTTTCTCTGACAGTATTTTGGCTTTTGTCCTTTCCCAGAGTGCTCTAGAGACAGGGAATTATATTTCTTTATGAGGGAGGCAGATAAACCAGATACTGTAAAATGCATCCAGCTACTCTCTTTTTCTTTTACATACGTGGAACTTTAAAATGTATATAGACATTAGGATTTTCTAGGGGCCTTTCCTGTTTGCCCCATATATATGCAGACCACTACAAGTATGAATTAAAGCTTCTCTTAAATTACCTTAAACATGATTATATTCCTCTCAGTGGAAGAACAAGCTAAACCAAACACTCCCAGCAGCTAATTCTTAAAACCACCTATTCATTTATACATATCTGGAAAAATAATCCAAAGGATGACCAAGATAAACAGTTGGAATTTCAAAACTGCAGACTTGACCTGAATTGCTATGTAATTTGCTGTTAAAAGTGTTGATTTGGGAAATACTTGGTGTAGATGTGAACAGCTTAACGTATGATGATACATGAATCTGATTTTCAGGATTGACAGGATTATTCCTATGAGTGAGCTTTAATTATAACTACGTATAATAAAATGTATACATAACCTGGATGGATTCTTTCAGAGCGCCGGGAAACAAAGAAAAGCAAAAGGAAGGTACCACACCAGTAAAAGAAGAGATCAAATTAGTCCCATACTGAAAGATTCAACCACCCAGTCCAAAGTAGCACTTAGAAAAGAAAATATTTAGCCTTCAGAAGTCACTTGCTTAACAAATTTTGAACAAGTTTGAACTTTTTTACTTACTTTACTTATAGGAATACTTTTGGTGGTGGAATTTACATTCCTTTAATTCTGTAACTGAATGTGCCAGCGCAGAGATGTGCCTAAGGGAGCACCTGGAACGTAAATCTGGCGGAGAGCAGATAGGCTTCAGAAGCCAGCTTAGTGCATCTTACTGACAGGGGTCATTTCCATTAATACCATATCCTAATAACTGTGCCCGCAGACTGACACAGAGCCTCGCGCGGCAGCTTTTCTCATGAACTCTAGGATTGAAAGTTGTTTATAAAAAGGATAAAAGCATGACAGATGGTTATAAAAAGGCGTACTGCATGTATTAAGATTGATCTTTTACTTCAGCACAGATACTTCTAAAGCATCCCTGTTCCTTTAGGCTGAAGGTGAGGAAGAAGTGCACCTTGCGGACAAAATTCAGGATAAAAAATGTATTTTAGCATTTCTAGAGCAGCTCCCTCTGGTGGAGAATGGTCATGAAGAAGAGCGTACGAAGCGTTGGACACCAGCAGTTCTCACCGCTCTGCTCCTCTGCTGCAGAGACCAGTGTAAAGAGGGTTATGCGTGTCTGAACCCCCCCCGCTCCTGACCATACAGCCATTCCCCCCGCAGTGATGCCCACCAGCTTACAGCTTCATGCCGTGACCATCGCCCTCCTCTACAGATACACCACCCTTTACGAACAACTGATGCAGTTTTGCTTGCAAATAAAGCTGTAGTTTCCCCATCAGATCCAGCCTAACAGAGGAAAGGATCAAAATCCCAACTTTTAAATAAAGCGTGGTACATTAAAGCAGCACATGTCCCACTGGAGGAGGCAAAGGAGCCTCCGCCGCCAGTCACTAAGTGATACCTGGCCAGGCCTCAGTGATTTAGTCCCTTTTTTTATCTGCTCCTACCCTGAGGATCCTTATTGTGGTCTTTACTGCTCTAAGAGTCTGTATTGCACAATGCTTCTGAGCAGTGAGAACCCCCTTCTGTCCCAAGGGGGGAGAACCCCCTTCTGTCCCAAGGGGGAGAACCACCTTCTGTCCCAAAGGTGAGAACCCCCTTCTGTCCCAAGGGGGGAGAACCCCCTTCTGTCCCAAGGGGGAGAACCCCCTTCTGTCCCAAGGGGGGAGAACCCCCTTCTGTCCTAAGGGGGAGAACCCCCTTCTGTCCCAAAGGTGAGAACCCCCTTCTGTCCCAAAGGTGAGAACCCCCTTCTGTCCCTTTTTCCTGCTTCGGAAAGGCAGCAATGACTGAGGATAGGAAACGTATTTCCCCTTTGTCCCTCACCTAGGTCCTTCATGGACTAAGGATTTTCCTGGTATGAATTTCCAAGCTTGATAATTAATTTTTTTTTCTTGCCCACTAATCTGTAAAAATAGTACAGACTGGGAGCTGTTTGACCTTACCAGACCTCAAAATTATTTCTACATCAGGGATCAAAAATAATTCTGCTTAACTATGTGAATACAAGTTTCAGAAGAAAAAAAGAGTTCCAATTTACATGAGAAATCTGAATGTTACTGCAACTCGATATAAACAGTGTTATAGAAGCGTTTTTAGCCTGTTGTTAGTGCTGCTGAGCAAGTGTCAGACTGTTCCACTGTCATCCAGGGCAGCGCTCCGAAGAGCAGACAACTGGGAAAAGATGTCTGAGCGGCTGAGTTCTATCACCAACTGGCCAGGGTCAAGCCTACGCCCTTCATAAGGAGTGTTTTCCTTCACCAAGTTACGATCGCCCGACATGAGAAAATTGTCACCCACAGGCTGAACCTGGAGGAGCTGAGGAGCACCGGGACAGAAGAGGACAAGCAAGCAGCAGGATGGGGGTCACGCTGGCAGAGGTCAGAGGGACGTGCTGTCCTGTGCCCACCACGGAGCTGCTGGTGGCTGGACATTTGGGGCAGATGGGGACCCCCGCCCCGCTGCCGGGACATGCCTGTCTCTGGGAGCAGCCACAACCTGCCAGACCAAGCGCCCCAAAACCCCCCAAACCCTCTGTGTCCCTGTCATGTGCCGCCGCACCGCTGCACTCCACCCCTCCTGGGCAGACGACCAGAGCTCTGCCCACAGGGTTCTGAAGGAGGGGGTGCCAGCGGTTTAGGGAGTGCCAGAATGACTTTTTCCGTTTGCTCCTCTTTTTGACATTGTTGGCTTTTTCACTGCACAGTGAAACGCTCCTTTCTTAGAAAACTTGATTGTCATGTGGATAGCTTTATCTGCTGCAGGCCCATAATTTCATCCCTAAAGAACAATAGTCAACTTGGAACTCATAGAATCACAGAATCCCAGACTGGTTTGGGCTGGAAGGGACCTTAAAGCCCCCCCAGTGCCACCCCCTGCCCTGGGCAGGGACACCTCCCACCAGCCCAGGTGGCTCCAAGCCCCGTCCAACCTGGCCTTGAACACTTCAATCATTGCACACATAAAGTTCAAATATTTTCCTCCTATTACTTCACATTACATACTATTATTTTCATCAGCCACTTTATCACACAGTCACTCAGTGGGTTTTTTGTCCTTTTATAATTACTCAGAGCGGATCCCTTCCTTTCCTACACGCCCATAACTTTGGTTTAACAGCAAACCATTTACTCTCATTTACTCAACTCGCCTTCCAGGGTATTTAGGGATGCATTAATCACCACGGGTTCAAACGGAGATTCTGGTGGGACTCCAGTGTTGACCTCCCTCCACAGAAAACCCACTATTTATCTCTAGCTAGTAAATATTTTAATAATTAAGAACACAGGAGTAGTATAAGGGTTTAAGGCAGTTAAACGCCCTCTATGACAACGGAACATCACCGCATTTCTCGAGATTTTCACACAAGTATCAGCAAGTTACGCTTTTAAGTGTTACTCACAGCATGCATTTCTGGGGGCTGCACCTGCTCTTTAGTTCCTATCTTTTATATTTCAATAAAAATACAATCCTAAACCGCCTCCAAGGAGGGAACTTGTGTTTTGCTTCCATGACTGTTAGAAATTATACAGTAATCACAATTCACTTTAGGTGTCTCTACGGCCTGCGAGGAGCAGTTAAGGACAACCGAGTATTGGTCGGGAAAATACCTGCGTGTTGAACTTGCGCTAGTAATGCCGCTGACTTCATCTGGTTCCTGTTGCAGGACTACATGCCAAATGGGCTCATCGGGCATGTGATTAAAGACGCGCGTTTGCCTTCTCTCCTGCAAGAGGAATCAAACGAAGTCATTGGGATCATTAGTGTGAATTTAGCACTACGCCATAGTGGCACTGCTAAGGTGAGTAAAGATTAATACACAAACTGTTTGTAAAATCAGGAGATGAACAATTCTACAACTTAAGCTTTAGCTTAGCTTTAACATAAAGAAAGCTCTTGAAAAGAAAAGGAAATAAACCCAAGAATGATGGTGAGCACCAAAAGCAGAGATTTCTATGTGAAAGTTGACACATCGGTTTTATTTTGCTTATGGAAGAGTGACAGAAATCATGGAGAAAACCAGTAAGACGGTGGAGAACGAAAGCATGGAGAATGAACAAGAGCACAGCGTGCCAGTGCTAAGAGAGAAATGCTTCATTCTATCTAGCATTGTAGTTGGAAGTCCTCATTTCTTCTATATTTTTATATTTGCAGGGAACTCTGCTATTTTGAGAATTATTGAGAATCTGTGCTCTGATCCTGCAAAATAGGTCAAGACATTTTGGATTCTCAGATCCTTCTGTATGTCAAAACCTAGAATAGACCCATCTGTTCCAGTTTTCACCTGTTTAATTTCTTCTACTGCAGTTTGCTCTTGTTGCAGTGTCTTGTGAAACTTGGCCTGGGAAACCAATGGCAAAACACACTCTGAGTACGTCCAGCTTCTCTGATCCGGAGCCGACGCGTCTGGGCAATTGTTTCCCTAGACCACAAGGCACACATGTGAGAAATATTTCTTATTCCTCCTAATTGTGTGGTAACAACGTTAAGCATGAAAATCTTCCTACTGTTTTCCAAATACGTTTCCCTCAACAACTCGGAAGCAATTTTTGAGTAAGGCGAGGATGACTCGGTTGTCCCCTGGCATCTGTAATATTGTTTGAATGGCAACTTTTGAATCAAGGACTGACATAATCAAGTCTTGTCTATAAACCATCTTTACTACCAATGCTTCCAATAATGGATATTTTCAACAAGACAACTTAACTTGTAAGCTAGGGAAAAAAAATCCTACTTTTGCTGTTATGTGAAATTCATGGAATATGATTTAAAGCAGTTACTCATTTATTCTGCTTTGCAGCAAATCGCTTGGGAGTGTTTGCTGCTTTAAATTTGCCAGGGTTTTGCTCTTCTACAAATCAAATTAATAACCGAGTCTCTTGTTAGGCAGAATTCTGGGGAGACTGGAGTTCATGGGCAGTTAGGCAGAGATGCCCTAAGCTTTTGTTTCTGCTGGGGCCTGCTGCTTGCTAACAAGATGCCATCACAGGACAAGAGTGCCCACGGCTTCTGATGTGACACAGATGAGAGTTATTGGGGCTACAAAGCTCACTGAGCATCCAAACGCTGTGCTTTACCAGCATATTTGAATCTCAGCCATGCAGTTTTATTCTTTTGGCTGTTTGTTGTTACGCAGCTGTACTAGAATATCAACGACGCCAAAATCGTTCTTTGATACGGATCATAAAGCACCCATACTGGTCTTCCTATATTACGAGACTGTCAGCATCTCTGAAGACAAAACTTGTTTTTTCTCTCTCACAACGATCCGGTAAATTCTTTGTAATTCACTGTAGGCACGTGAGTACTGTCGATGGCCGAGGCTGAGTAGCGCGGACAGGAGCCGTGAGCTCAGGGACCCCTTCTCTGCCTGGGGCCAGCCTGGCTCTGCTCTGGGAGGGGTGGCATTGCCGTATGCATACGTTACGTACGGACATTGCCTTCAGTGTGGCACCACGAGTGTTCTGAGGCAGGAGTACCTCAACACGAAAGCAATCCCTCCAAGTAACCACTCCACTTCTGCGGGGTTCTCTTTTTTTTCCTACCCAACGCGCGTTTATGCTGTGCAGGGAATCAGGACGACGTGATACCATTTCCATTTCTTCCCTGTTCAGTTATGCCATGCCATTCCCCAGACTTCAACTGTTCCTCCCAGGCTTGTGGGCCAGAGGGGGAGACTATATTATCTGAACAGCTACAGGAACAGCTTTTTCTTGCATTCTTGGAGATCTGAGCTGCAGGGATTAGATGCTGAAGATGTGTCTCCACCTGAGGCCTTAGGAGATATTCCCAGAGTGAATGAGTGCAGCTGTAGAGCTCAGCCGACTTCTGCAGAGCTGCACTCATCGTCAAAAAACTTTGAGATGACACAGTCTATGTCCTTTTATGGAATATTAAAAGTAATTTACAGTTTATGTGGTGTGGTGGGTTGACCTTGGCTGGATGCCGCGTGCCGCCCCCCCAGCTGCCCCTCCTCAGCAGGACAGGGGGAGAAAATAAGATGGAAAAAACCTCGTGGGTCAAGATAAAGGACGTTTAATAAAGCAAAAGCAAAGGCCGTGCATGGAAGCAAAGGTAAACAGAAGTACCCGAGTAATTTGGGAAAATATTTATTTCTTCCATTTATCTTGAAACCTTGTCAACATCAAATTACAAAATCCAGCTGAACCAAGTGACAAAAGTCTAAATTAAAACACAATTTCTAGCTCTTCTTTCTTCACATAAAAGCAATTTGCTATCCTGCAGTTTTAGGGGAAAGGGGGGCTTTTGAGAGTTATTGTTTGGGACTTGTGTAACCTAGTTGTTATTAAGTTTTACAATATTCTCCCTTGTTCTCTGTAGGCAGCTTCGTTTCACTCTTCTAGAACTCCACAGTTCCTCTGTGGGCTATCTCCATATCTGCTCTTTGGAGAAATTTGTTTTGATCTTTAAACATCTCTTGAGATCAGCTTCTTCAGCTTATGGAGGACCTTTCTTCCTCTGCTGTTTAAAAGCTGCTTTCTCTCTATTCCTTATCTTATTTCCCACGGCCGTTTTGAAATTAAGGTTCCCAAAGTAATTCTGGGATCCATTTTAATAGTAAACACAGTTCACTTTTTATGAGTAAATAAGATCAGAAGTTGGATCGATCTGTTTTTAGGTCCGAAGAAAGGCTCAATTAAACTGATTAACGGATATCTTGTTCCGAGAGTCGTCAATAAAACCATAAATGAGAACATAATCCACAGTGGATAAATGTCAGATGGTATATAATGCAAAGTATAGATTTTTTATATTCTATAAGGCTGTTACTTGAAGCAACTCATTGCAGAATTCACAAAAAGAGAAAAAACCCCAACTAATGTAGTTCTGAACAAGAGCAGGATTTGGTTCATAGTACCTCAATCAAACAGTGACCTTGTAACAGCGCCCTATATCCTTATAGAAGAAAAGAGATAGATACAGCATTAACTCTTCATAATACTATTGCTTACCTGTATAAAAATGTGTAGCTTGTAAAAAAAGGAAAAGAAGAAAGAGCAGCTGCAAGGGCAAAATACAGCACGGAAAACAGCTAAAGACGCTGCACGGGCCAAGCAAACAAGGTCACACCAAAAGCACACCTAAAAGGCATCCTCTCTGAAAAAAATGGCCATCTTATTTATAAGGTGTACCACAAGTAAATGAAACAGGAGGCTCTTACAGCAAAAATACATTAAAGACATAGAAGTTAGGAGTAAATCAGACCGGGAGAAGCATTGCCTTTCGTAACATGGATGGGAAGCAGTTAATGATGCAAGACAAAGAAAAGATTTGAGGAATGTATATACCCCAAAGCAATGACTAAAGTTACAGACTTATTGTAAGCACGGAATGTGGCAAACAGCTGTACGGCCTTGCAATCCTGCGCCAAAGATGCGCCATTGCAGGGTCAATGACCCTGTAGCCACAAAAAGGACGCTATGGGAAGAAAGAGCCGTCACAGAAAATCTGAGCGTCCCAATGCCTCGGTGTTCATAGCAGAGAAGCCCAGGGAAAGCTGATGCCACAGCCTGTCCTTAGGGGAGATAAGTCTGAGGAATCGATGCAATTATACACGCTAATAGATCATTTTCAAAACCAGATCAATAAATGGAATATTAATAAATCACACAGATCATGTGATATTTGCTCGATATTTCAATGTGAGGTTGCCAACATGTTAAGTATATTAGTTATCCTTTAAATCAGCTTTACTGCCAGGGCAAAGGCAGCTCGCTGGTGGAATTTCAGTTTCCTAGAGAAATCTAAGTTATTCTGCAACAACGCACAAAGGAAATTGATAAATTCTGTAATACAGACTTGAAATGGTACTTTCAAAAAAACCTAGAGATAGAAAAAAAGGGTGATAAGGATAACCATTGAGTGTCTTCTGTGTAAGAACTGATGGGTATCTATATATTATCCAGCTTGAAAAAGGGATGTCTCCGAGAGAATCTGATAGAGAGCTATATGAAGGCTCTGAATTAAGTGGGAAAAAAAAATCTATTCACTTTTTCCTACCAAAACACCTGAACTAGGTGACACGGGCTTAAACTATCAAGCACCAGATTTAAAACAACCAAGAGAAAATAACAACTGTAAATTTACATGAATGTGCCATGGCATTTAGCAGTAGCCAAAACGGGTTAAGAAACAATTAAAGAAGTAATAAAAGAAAACCCATCAAAAGCTACTGTATATGGTGTGGGAGGAAATAATACAATAAGACATAAATTATTGTGGCTTTTATTTTAAACTTGGAGGAAATATTAACGGGTCATGCATCTACTCCACCTCTATTTTCAATGTGCTTTCCCTACGCCCTTGTCACTGGCCACCGTCGGAGTGGGATGCAGCAGTGACGGATCCATGGGATCCTCCCAATCCAACGGCTCCTCCTGCATTTCTCAAGCTCTAGCACTTTGGCAGAGGAGGATGCCAAGGCAACCAAATCATGTTCAGACAAACCAGGATGGTTTGATGCTCTTGTACCTGTAGCTAAATTTTGAAGTTGGAAGGTGTTTGTTGATTACTGGAATAATTCAGTTAACATTTTTAAGGAATCTAGTCATGGCTACGATTTTTAAAAAGTGGGAGGTAGGATTTTATGGGGGGAGGGTGTTGGGTTTTTTTTAAGTAAGACAACTACTTGCACATCATTTAAATTTAGATGTTTGCATTTTATCATATTGCATATTAAAACCTGGAGTACTGCAAACAAGTTGTGCAGAATCTGAGGCAGAGATTATATAAAATTCAGACAAGGTCCAGAGTTCATGATATAGTTACTCTATAATATCATTCAGATATGAATTTGCACATGATAATCATTATTTGTTTTGACATTTGCCAGTGCCATGCCTGGCTGTTACATACTTGGAAGGCTAGTTCTATGTAATTTTCATTCTCATCGTGTATTTCTGCTGACATTCCTTTGCCTTCAGACAGTCTTGCCGTTATATATTTCAGTATTATAATCACAGAGCGGTCACACAGTATTTAAAACACACTGCAGTACTATATGAGAGTATGCGTGTATACGATTATCAAAATTTACTCTTAAGTAAGACTCTTTATGAGTTCTTTAATATTAATGGCATTACCTACCCTTTAAAATATGTTATAAATTTGGGTTCACCTTTGGGTGAGTACACGTGCGTATGTGTATAAACCCTTGTGCGTATACATGCATATATGAGACATCTTTGTGTAGCTTTACCAAAAAAAAGTAATACCAAAGATAATGCCAAGCTTCCTCGAGTCTTTTGAACATTTAACGGAGTTAATCCAGCACAGAACTATAAGGGGTAATTACCAATAGGGAAACGAGACATCGTCCCTTACGTCCAGCGAGTGGACTTCTGGAACTGGCAGCTGGCACGGTGCTGTGTGTAAACGCCTAATTCAATAGGTGCCACCACCCACCCAGCAGCTCCTGCCCAAGACATGGGCCTGGAGATGCCCCGCAGCAGCGCGGAGCCTGGGGACGCCTGGCTGGTCACCGCAGGGAGGGGGACGGTCCCTCCCGCCATCCCCCGCTGTCGCCCTCGCCCACCACGTCAGTATCGGTGGAAGGAGCTGCTGCTGCTGCGTTAAAGCAGAACACTCTGAAGGGGCGTGGGGAGACGCCGGGGGTCTCACATGCTGTGTAATGGCATTGAGAAGTTTAGCGATGGTTTTTGTTGGGTTGATGGTTGGACTTGACGATCTGAAAGGTCCGTTCCAACCTGGGCAAGTCTGTGATTCTGTCATTCTAAAAAGCACGGAGGGAGACCATCAAGTACTAGACGTAGTTTGCTCTGAGGTATGTTCTTTGCCCGCTCATACGCTCGCTCAAGCAGGACTTGAGCATGGTGAGGTCAGAGGAAACTTATCAAAGGCCTGACCGTGCTACCAGAAATCACAGTTGTGCTGGAAAGCCTTGGTCTTTTTTTAGAAATATTGCTCCTGACCTCTACACCTAAGAGCCTAAAGTCTCCCTTCAGAAATACATTCTGAAGGGAAAAAAAAAAGACACTGAAAATAAATATTTTCTGTACTGTGGTGTTCCTACATCTGCTCTGTACCCTGTCTATAGTTGAAGCTACTTCTAGAACCAACACTTCCAATATTTATCTGTGTCCCTTTCTTTAAAGGGAAAAGAAAGATTTTTTATTTAGGTGAGGAAGCTGCAGAACTTTTTCTCTTTAAACTGCTTAAGTCCTTCATGGTGGCAGACACACATTCAGGCACTTTTTAAAAGCACACAATAGATTATAAAAGCTCCTTTTGTGTGTGGCGGTCTGTCTGAATGCCACGGCGCCCCACTGAAAAATCGCGTACCTTCCGAAAGTGCGGCAATGCAAACGCGTTACCTCTGCCGTGGAGCCTGCTGCCCTTTAAGCAAACAGAGTTCTTCCTTTAGATAGTATTTGGAACCGTGTCCTGCTGCGGTTCCTTTCCGAGTGTTTTTCATCCGACTTTCCGGGTGACCTCCTGCGGTGGCTCAGGCAGCCGGGCACACGCCGGGCTCCTCACAGGTTCTTCAGTATTTGGCTGAGGGTCAGACCTGCCTTCCAGGAGAGAACAAAGATGGAACTTTATGCTGTGCTACGCTTGCAGAAACTTAGGATGGGGGGAACAAAAAAAAAAAAAAAAGAAAAAAGAAAAGAAGGTTGGTGGCAACCACTTTCCCGGTTTGATGGTGTTAGTGTCCAGCCCTGGGATGCTGTAACCTGTGCGACGGGAGGCTTGCCAGCAGCCACAGCTGGATGCTCAGCCGCACACATTTCACTTATTTCACAAACCAGCAGAAAGCAACGACGCAGGAAAGTCACATCTGAAGAAAAGGCTGGATTTTTTCCTGCTGCTGACACCGTGTGATTGAATTACGGGCAGCGATTTGGTGCGAAGCCTTGATGCCACTGAGCAATGGCAAAACTCCTGCTGTTATCGCTTCATCTGGGGAAATTCACGTGGAGCTTTTTGGAATAAATCGTGGAGACCCAGAGTTCCAGAAAGCAAAGCCTCTCCTGCCCCTCGGCTCTCTCCCACCATGCGCCGAACGTCTGTGCGGGGGTGAAAAACACCGCCTTAGGCAGATCATTTGGAGACCCAGAAAAGAAGATGGCAGGACTTCAGTGACACCATTTACCTAGAACAAACATTCACCCACGTGCACACAACAGACGCCTCAGTTGCTTAGAAACACACATGAGAAAGTTTTCTAAGACAACTTGGAAAATTTTGTCAAAGCTACGGTATAACTTCTGGGTAGCTTCGAACAACTACAGCGTTTAAAAGAAAAGGAGGTGATTTGCTTTCACGTGTGGAATTTTCCCTCCAAGATTCATTCCTAAACGAGCGACATTGAACTTTGCACCAGAGAAGTACTTGGCACATGGCGCTTCACTGAGCCTCCAATGACAGGAATCCCAAAGTGTAACTTCCCAAAAGCATTAAGGCCTCTATTTTACAATGTGTAAAGAGGCAGCGAGACTTTGGTTTATGACAGGACTGAAACTTTTTTTTTAGATAATTTCATAGATGTCTAAAACACGCTCATTATATATTTTGCCCCACATGCTGAGTATTCAGTCTTTAGGCACAAGAATTGGCATTAGCAACCACAAGAAGTGGTAGCAAAAATAATTAAGAATAACATCTTCTCTGAACGCTTTTTCTGCAAGACACATAAGCACCATAGAAGATGCATTGCCACAGTTTGGCAAATGGTTTCCTGACCACGAAGGGAAGGATGTCTCTGAATTCCCATTTTTAAAGGGATTCTGGAAGCCACTCCTATCTGGGCTATGAGAGGCTTCATCCCGTGTCACCACGGCACTGTTTTACCCGCGCGCTGCACCCCTGTTGTTTTCTGCCAGTCCTTCTTCCAGGCTTTTCTACCTTCTTCTGATTTTCTTAGGCTCTACGAGCAAATACATTTTTGTTTTATTCAAACGATAAAGTGGTTTTAGTGATTTCTCAGGTCCGTGTCTCTAGGACGCTAGTTGCTGGAGAGGATGATTGCACCTATTTAATTAGTTGTTTATGCACCAGCTCATGAGCCGCCGTTACCATGGCATCGGAGACCTGGCTTTACAACACGTGAAGATCCACACAGCAGTGAGGCCGGGAAAACTTCTTACTGTTGTTTTCTGCGTGGAAAACAGACTAAGCCCAGAGTAACTACTACAGCAGGGAAGAAAGACGCCCCGGGCTGGCTTTTCGGGTTCCAAAGCTCCCGTCCTGGGAGGAGTTTTCCGTGGCGTATTTCCATTTCTGCGTCACGGTGCGTAGGCTGAGCTTCTGGTTGTCTGTCGAAGCAAGCAGACATAGTATTAGAAGCATATTGTGCGCAAAAAGTAGATTTCGATTCAGTTTAGATTAGTTTCTACCTTAATCTCAATTATATATGCAACAAATACATTTATTAATTTAATAAGTATTCTTTGGCTGTAATTTAAATGTTAACAAAAGACAAATTAATGGCTTTTAGAAATGTACTGTCACTGTACTTTCTGTGAGTTATCAGGCGAATATTATGTGCATCAATCACTGTTTTAGTGTTGAAAAAATTGCAATTACTAGAGTAACTCACATTTTAATAATGCTAAATGCTGTTTCACTATGTAAGAGTCTATTGTCAAGATGCATAATATTCAGCATTCCTTTCATTTAATAGCAGAGCCAATGAAGACAAAAAAAGAGATATAACTTTAGTACCATCATATTTTCATTTTTGTTAAATATCACACTGAGTATGGTTCACATTTATCAATTTGAGTATGCAGCAGTTATGGGCTGTGCTTTTGTGTATGTAATTTCTTTTATTAATTTTCCCACAAATCAAATTATACGAGAAGAAAAAGGGGAACTAAAGATAATAGTTTCATAAATATTTTAAGGGCAAATCATAAATTGCATCGCGAATCATCGCTATATTGTCCTTTGTCTTTCAGCTGGAGAGAGGAATCAGAAAATCTCATATAACTTTACTTTTTCTCTCACCATAAATCATACAATGAGTTAAATGGTTTTCAGCCTTTTTTCCATCTGCTTCCTTGCTGCTTTACATAGGTACTAAAAATTAAGTTTGTTTTTTTTTTTTTTTGGTGGAAGCAGGTGCACGTATTTCAAAAGGATTTGCAATCACAGGAGCACACATCACAGCCCTTAGAGAGCGTAATGGGGCAGCTGTGTGAGTCATAGAGTCACAGAACGGTTTGGGTGGGAAGGGACCTCAAAGCCCCCCCAGCGCCACCCCCTGCCCTGGGCAGGGACACCTCCCACCAGCCCAGGTGGCTCCAAGCCCCGTCCAACCTGGCCTTGAACCCCTCCAGGGATGGGGCAGCCACAGCTTCTCTGGGCACCCTGGGCCAGGGGCTCACCCCCCTCACAGCACACAATTTCTGCCTCAGATCCCATCTCAGTCTCCCCTCCTCCAGTCCGAAGCCAGGAGCCTCCCAGGAAGAGGTGCACATCTCCACAGGGGTCTCCTCAGCAGTCCCCCTCTCCCCTCACTGCTGGGGGAAGGCAGCCCGCGCAGTTCCTCCTGCTCTCCGGGGATCTGGGTGAGCTTTGCTCCAGCAGCCCCTCCTGGCAGCAGTGACCTGGCCCAAGGAGACGCTGGTGACTTGCTCGAGTGCTGAGCGTCACCACGTCCCCCAGCGCCGTGCCCGCGCACCACCTCTGCGCGCTGCGCACCTTCAGCGAGGGAATGTCCGGTGAGATCTCAAACCCGAGTACAAAGAGGTTGAGAAGAACGACCTTGCCAGATGTCACGTTTCGTAGCTTTTTCAGTGTAGGCAGCTGCGGTCTAACAGCAGAGGAGGGCTGTTGCGCACCTCGGAGCAGAGCTGCCCCATGTCTTTCCACTTCAGACCCTGCTGGGAAACCACTGGGACAAGATAAATTAATTTCGTCTTGACTGCTTTGTCAATCAGCGTAAGAAGGTATTAAATGACAATAGAAAAGACACTGTAATAGAGTGATTGTTCTCCTGGGATATCCTAAAGCATGAAGAGCAGCCAAGGGTGTCATACAGGACGGTAATTATCTCGTGACAAGCATGCTCCCTGGAGATCACTTCGTGCCTATTTTAAAGATATTATGGAGAAAAGCATGTATATATGTCGCACTAGAGGAAGACAAAGATGTCGCTTTGCAGTCACGAAAATGAGCTTTAGCTGGCTGTGAGGTACGCAGAGTGTGTTAACAGCCAGTTGAACACCTCTTCAGTTGAAGCTTATTTATAAGAGTGTTAACCACAGTTAACTGCACTTTGAGGCTGTAGCACAAAAAAGAAGTCGGAAAACAACACTCTTCTTTTTTCAGTTATTTGGCTTGACACAAAGCACTTCCTTTGTGGTTTTGCCTCTAAAAGGTACCTTAAAAAATGCAAGACCATTCCTCAATCTTTGACACAAATGCGGAGCACTGCTAAAGATGGAGAGTTGAAGCCGTGGCTTGAGTCCTGGGGAACGTCAGTGACTGACCTAAATTGAAATCTGTTCCCAACTCCTGCAATAAGATATTCAACCCCGTTGCCATCTGCCTCATTCCCATCCTGCAGTACAGCTTTGCTCACACAGTTCTAACGTCTGACTGTTTAAACATCCCTGGAAAACCGCATATGGTGAGTGTTTCTCCTCTTCTCCTCACTCAAGGACAAAAACTATTTTTCTTCAGCCTAAAAATTTCCCTTACACCCAACATACTTGATTTCTGCTTCTATCCTACCGAACTATACCATAAGGGTGACGTGTGTGCTAGAGTGTATCTTCTTGCCCGTATGGAGGAATTTTTTCCCTGAACTCTCTATGCTTTCCTTGAAAATGTGGCCTTCACAAAGGATACAGACAATTGAATTTCTGTATGCAGAAATATTTGCTTATAAACTTTTTGCGTAAAAAAAAAAACAACCCAAACTTTAAAAATGACCATGATAGTTGAAAAAACAGCAAATTAATTCAGTTATAAAACACAAGTATTGACAGATCAGTGCTAAACAGACTTTAAAAGTGAATTCTATAACTTGATGTTTAGAAAACTACTACCGCAGCATACATCCACGTCTGCTGATTTAAGGCAAGATATTATCCTTGTTTTTATCAAGAATCATATGAAGACAAGGTTAGCAGCGAATACTTGTGGATGCAATATGCATTCTTCGTGTGTAATAGTCAGGGGGATCAAAAAACTGCAGTGCTGCAACATTGATCACTCCTTTGCATAGCATGGAAATGAAAAAATGGTAATAACATATTTACATTTTTTTTGTAATGTCCCCCTGGGGCACATGCTGATATTGAAATAGGACAGAAAAAGGAAAAAAAAAAAAAAGGGGGACATTATTTTGGAGATATTATTTACAAATAGGTATTATGAAGTGCCAGTCTATTTGTATTTCCCTCTTTTTCTTTTTCCCTAACCCATCTCACCAAGATATAAGAATGGAGAGGAAAGGCATTACCTCATTGTCAGTATTCTTGTCACATCCTTTAATAAAGGACTGAAATATATATTCATTTTTAAAGGGCTCGAGGACTCCTTAAGAGAAATAGAAGATTTCTCACAAGGGGAGAAGAGGAGTCAGAAATTCGTGCAGAAAAAGGCAAAATTCATCCTCAGAAAGGGGCCAGCACATCGTCCACACCCCATTTAGGTTTTAATTTGGCAACTTCCTTGAGTGTCCTGGAATCCTGTGCCCAGTGTCTGCGCCCAGGAGGAACCTCGCACAGGATAACGCACTGCGCTACAGGGGCCGAAGGAAGCACCAAGAGCCGTGGTGTTTTCGGACACGTGTAAAGGACGTTCTGCCCGGGCATCAGCGAACTTTGAAGAGCAGCAGCAGACGCAGCTATGGGTCAGGGATCCAAACGAACCACCAGTGGTTCCTTATTTCCTAAACCTAACCGAAGAGGAGGGACTTGCTCTGCCCTGTGCTCGTCTCTTAACGCCTGTTATTCCCTCTTTAGTATTCTCTTCCCCAGCTCTCCGGTACCGCGCACCCGGCATTAGCCCCCGCCTCCCCTACGATATGTCCCCCGCGCCCTGCAAAATAACTCTCTGCTTACAAAAGGCTAAAGATCACCTCCAGGCGAGGACTCGGGGTCGCCAGAGTTTCCACTGCTCTGCAGTTTAGCCTTTAAAGACCAATTGGTGAGAAGCAGCATTACGTTTATTTTTTTCTTTCAAATCCCGTGGGTGGTTTCTGAGGACAAATTCCACTGTTCATGTGTAAGCCGAAAGCAAGAACCAGAAAATGCTAGTTTTAGGAAACAATATTTTCTAACGGAATTGGAGCTATTTAGCGCAAAAAATGGGCTTTGTGTTAATAAAACTGGTATGTTCATAATCCACATATTTTAATTTAAATTAATTGTTTCTTAAAGCGGGTGGGATGAAGCTTTTCAAAGCCTCTTAGCCTTACCAGTGGTGTTTCATTTTGCCACTGTTTGTAATTATCTATTTACACAAACATAGCAAATGTAGTGCCTCCAGCAGAAAGTTAAAGGTTGATGAGAAACAGAATGAAAAAGCTCCTAAATGTTAGACTAGTCAGCAAGATTTTCAAGTTTTTTAAAATTAATACAAGCTATCATTAGAGTACTCTACAGTTCAGTGCTTCATGAACAGGAAAATCAAAGCAGCGATGCTTTTTGTATCTTTTAGCTTGACTTTTGTATTGTTTTATCTTCCTTTAACAAATCAGGATACAGAACGGCTCATAAAGCTTCCAGTATAGACCAGCAGTACGATAATTCACCACTTACAACTTGAACGCATTCGGAATGATTGAAAAATATATTCTAATTACAGAAAACACAACAAGCAAGAACAAGGAATTCTCTCTCTGGGTGCCCTAGGGTGAAGGTGGTACCTCTCCGACACTTTGCCTCCGTCGTTCACTGACCCAGTCGTCTTGCTGGAGGAAAATAAAAAAGTTTCTTCCACCTCTGTCTTAACGGACTTTTTCTTAATGAAAAGTGCCACGTTCTAGACCAAAGCAAGGAGGACGGCATTCTTTTTGTCTGAAGTGCTAGCAGTAGCTAGAAGAATTAATATCATCACCTTTTTTGTACCTAAAATGAAACATTTACAAGGGGAAAACGCATCAAGATCAGCCCAAAATTAAATGTTTCAGCTGCAACCTGAGAACTCCCATGCAAGTCGACAGGATTTCTCTGCTCGGGGGCTGCCACACTGGGCCATTACTTTCACTGTGTTCATGGATGATTTCGAAGCCACTGTTTCTAAAAAGTGTAAATTAAAATATTCTTTCTTTTCTCTCAGGTATGAAAGGCACATTAGAGGAACCGCAAGCACGAATTGAAAAGTCAGCGTATCTCTACCTGCATTTTACAAGGCTGCAATAGATCAAATGGTATCTAATATTTCTCTTTTTGTGGAGAAGCATCGATAGGTGTCATTGCCCAGAGCTTCCTGAGGCGGGTCTTTCTTTCCTTTTCCATTTTTATAAGTGGCGTTTTTCCACATGCTTCATGCACGCGTTTTCGTCACTGCGACTATTCAGCGGGCATCTGCAAACGGATTTAATGTCAGAAAAACAGGGGTGTCAAACGGCGTAGCCGCAGCCCAGCGCGGTGTTCCCTGGAGGTGGGGGATTCGTCCTGGGGTGGTCAGGGACTGGGCGCCTGCACCACCTTTTGCTCCGCAGCGTGGTGAGAGAGGTTGTGTTGTTAGGATGTAACCGGTCCTCAAGGAGGAAATGCAAAAATTTGTGAAATAGCCGCAAAATGCAATCTAAATGTAATAACAGATTATGAGAACTGTGAGAGGTTCCACAATTCCGCCAGCATATTCCTGTACAGATTTATACTTCCCTGACCGCAAGCGTGCCCAAGACTCAGGGGTACAACCTGCACAACCACGTCCTGCCTCCACGGCCGAAGATGCGGGTAGGGCCAGTGAGTTTATCTAGTTTCTCAATTTGGACTTATTCCTATGGAATTCTTTCTTCTCCAACCTGCAGAACAAAGATAAGTAGCAGATGGAAAGCTACGAGGTACAAAGGTTAACGGTGAAACAAAAGAATAATGAAGAATAAAGCATGCTATTTTCATTGTAATGAAGTGCATTTGCTTTCAGCTTTAGAAGAAAGTTATTTTAGGCTCTCTAGTGATGCAAAGGGTTTAACGGACAATGAAATCTATGCAAAAAAACTGAAAGCAAATATGTATAAAAATGGCCATAATATTTCTCACATCATGCTTTAATCCTGGCGAGGATTCTGGAAAGGATTCACAATTTAAATTTAATACCACATCGGCTTATAAACCTCCTGAATTTTGCTTTGGTATAAGTAATTACAAAAATATAAAAATATAAAAAAAACCCCAACCACACCCAGGTTTTCTGATTTTTGTATCCAAATGGAACTGGACCCCTCCGTTTGACCTCAAACCGTCTCACCAGCGCGTACATCTCTGTGCCCGCTCTGGGGAGGGTCCTGCTGCCGCCCCGGTCCCAGCCCAACCAGCACTGCCTGTCTCCCACACCAGCAGGACGGGGGCAACCTCAGCGAGACCCAGTCCCAGGCCTGTCCCCCGGCCACCGTTGGCCACAGTCTCTGGAAAACTCCACTGGTTTTTTTGGCAGGGCGCCGAGGCGGGTATGAGCAAGTGCCCTGGTGGTGGTTTGGAGGTTAGAGAAGCTGGAGCGTCTCCTCCAGCGCAGGAATAGCCAACACCCGGTGGGGGCGAGGGCAGCGGCTGACAGGAGCTCCGCGGAGCGCCGTCGCGTCCGACCGCCAGGCGCCGGCTCTATTCGCCTATCCTGCGAAGCCGTGAGAATGCTGCAGAGGAGAATCCTTCCCTGGGGTGCACCTCCGGCACCCCCTTCTCCAGAGCTTTAAAACCCGGCCGTTACTGTCTTTTCTCATTGATTTTTGAATAGCGGAGGAGGCGTGGAGGATTCTGTTTGCCTGCCTTGCCACTGCTCAGTCAATGGAATTCACAGACAACATGTCACACAGCCCAAGCCCCCCGAAGAAGGCAGCGCTGCAATCTGCTTCTTCTCTTCCATTTGGGAATCACAGAATCATAGAATCGCAGGGTTGGCAGGGCCCTCTGGAGATCACCCAGTCCCACCACGGCCAGAGCAGGGTCACCCACAGCAGGTGGCACAGGAACGCGTCCAGGGGGGTTGGGATGTCTCCAGAGACGGAGACTCCCCCACCTCTCTGGGCAGCCTGTGCCAGGGCTCTGCCACCCTCACAGCAAAGAAGTTCCTCCTCCTGTTGAGGTGGAACTTCCCATGGTCAAGTTTGTGCCCGTTACCCCTTGTCCTGTCCCTGGGCACCACTGAGAAGAGCCTGGCCCCATCCTCCTGACACCCGCCCTTTAGCTCTTGCTGAGCGTTGATGAGATCCCCTCTCAGCCTGCCCTTCTCCAGCGGAGCAGCCCCAAATCCCTCAGCCTTTCTTCATCAGAGAGGTGTTCCAGTCCCCTCAGCATCTTGGTAGCCCTTTGCTGTCCCCTCTCCAGCAGTTCCCCGTCCTTCTGGAACCGGGGAGCCCAGAACTGGACCCAGTGCTCCAGCTGGGGCCTCCCCAGGGCAGAGCAGAGGGGGAGGGTGACCTCCCAGTGGAGGGGGAGGGTGACGGGGTTATCTGTGAACAAAGCCCTCCTGTCCCCAGCAGCGATGGGTTCTGGGTCCCACAGAATGTTCGTTTCAGCGTTTCTCTGACAGGGAGTACGCGGCAAACTCAGGGCAAAACTGCCTCAACTTCATCCGACACCAATGTACTTTTAATGAATCCGACCCTCTAATTCTCAGCTCTCAAACCCACCAGCAGTAGTGTAATGAACTGACACATTGTTTAGCATACATTTTTTAAATCTCATTTAATTTTATAGTAGATTTTTTCTCTTAAAACCTTACCATTTTATTGAGCAATTAAACCGTGTTCTCAGTCAGGGGGAAGAAACGTCCATAAAATAGCAATAAGCTAAGCAGTGATTTCTAGACAGAAGCTGTGTTTTTATTTCCTCCATCATAATAGGAACAAGTATTTGTTTTGTAAAATAAGATGCAGAGCCTTCTAAAAAGCTGAAAATGACAATTGATTTTTTTCCCTTTTTTTTTTTTTTTTTTTTTTTTCCTTAAGTGAGATTAAGTTTAGAGTGCTTGGAATAACAAACTGCTGCTGCTGTACTGGCCCCATCGGATCAATCAGTCAAATGAAATGAGGAATAGTTGGGGGAATCTTTTTCTACAATCATTTTCCTGACTGATGGCTGCTTTCGGAGCATCACATATTGAATTTGTTTCCACCTCTGCTTTAATGTGAACATCTCGAAGGTAACCTTGTTGCTGCCAACACACTAGTGAAATCCTGCATCTGTTGTCAGCAGTTCTGATTTGGAAGAAAGATGAGCGGAGACCTCTTTGCGATGGTGGAATGACTACCAGTGAATTTTAAAGATGATGTTTACAAGTGTAAACCACTATGTACAGTAGCTGTGTCTTCAGGTATAATAATCACAAAATTAGGCTTTAACAGACGGGAATTTGAAAGACATTGCTATTTGTAAGACAATATCAATGTTTTTCATTTCACTTGTCACCGTTATTAAGTTGCTCCGGTAGATTCTAAGGGACGTTTCTATCCACCATGAGTAAGGCAGGAAAAATGTGCACTTAAAATAATTACATAAAACTGCCAGTTCCAACGGGGGTTGGAACTAAATGATCTTTAAGGTCCCTTCCAACCTAAACCATTCTGTGATTCTGTTAAACCGCCCCCGCCGATATGTATTTAGTTTGAAGCAAATACTAAACCACAGAACTACACACTACTGATCTATAGAGAAATTCTCCTTTCTTTTTCCACTACTAATTAAATGTCATTGGAAGAATAAAAGAATTCCGCAATGTGTCTTCTGTAATACACCTCGTTAAAATATCTCTGTGTTGTGAATACCCACCTACTTGGGCACTTTCACTTTCACTCAACACGAACGAATACCTTAAAAATAATTTGGATAGAGACAACATAGCTTAATCCGCACACTAACTATTGCAACGCTCAATTACGGAGGATCCCGAGCCTCACAAAGAGGAAACCCAAGGTGCTCTGCTCTCGGCCACGCAGCAGCACGGCAGGCGGAGGCACCGGACAAGTGGGTTCAAGACTCGGGAACAACCGCCAGGTTCATGAACATGCTTAAAAACTGGCTGATGCCAGCAGACACATCCAGGAGGATCCTGGCACCGAGAGCATAATAATAACAGTGCGCCACACTCGTTATGTAGATGGTAAGTAAATTAATTATTATTTTAACAATGGAAGTTTCTACAGGATTATGATCTTCGTCCTTTCTAAAGTAAAAACCCTACTGACTTTCAGTCTGAAAAGCAAAGGCCCGTGAAGCTGCTGCACCACTTGAAAGACATCCTTACACCGAAGTACGGTCACTCTTCTGAAGCGCGATGAGCAGAACTGACAAGGAGGCGCTTTTATTCACTATTATCCTCTAGTTTACAACAGACTGAAAACTTTCTGACTACCTAAACAGAAATGCTGATATTTTTATATCAAAACGTATCAGCAAGATTATCAACATCACTGACATTTAGGGAAAAAGTTCTCAAGAATTTCCTTTGCAGTAAAATAATGTCCTTCATTCTGAATATTACATGCAATCATGAAATCAAAATATTTTACTATACTGTACGCAAAAAGAGCGTGATGTAGTTGCAACAGTGCAATTGTTTCAAGTCTTGCAATAACATCAAAACCGAGCACTGGAATTTAAAAAACATTTTTTTTCCAGAATACACCAGGAATATTATGCAATGATACTTTTGGAAGGATCTTTCTAAAATAACTTTCCTAAGAGATTTTGGTTGCATTTTCCAATTTAGAAAGAAAAATAATTATACTTATTTCTGATGAAACAGTCATTCCAAATGTTGACCGGTCTTGACTGGAGTCACGCTCCAGTTCATGCTTCGTCTCTTTTCCAGCGCGCTGCACTGCACTGTGTGGAAAACGGAAGAGTTATAGCGCTGAACTCTAATGGCTCTCAGATCAATAAAGCACTGTGACATGCTGTACTCCCAGGTGAACGGAAAATTGAGCTGGCAATTGACATCTCGGATCTGCCAGTTCCTTACATTCACAGAGACATTATTATTTAGTCTGGTTGAAAGCAATATTCTAATATAACCAAAGGTCAGGGTTGAGTAATAAATCTGAAGCTGGAGTCAGTTTATCATAATACTGCCATGTAAAAGTCACAATGTGTAAGGAAAGGTCAATTTTAGCAAGTCATATTCAAGTGTTTTTCCTTTGGGCTATGGTAAAAAAAACACAACCTTCTTTGTTACATGATAAGTAAATACTGAAAGGTATAGCAATCACTAAATACCGTATTACAAATTATCTTACCTCTTTTTAATCCTTCTCTGTATCAGATTCTGAGAGACTGCAGCACTTTTCCAGTCTGGTCTTTCAATTTTTCGGCGCATCATAGAACCACAGACTGGTTTGGGTGGGAAGGGACCTCAAAGCCCCCCCAGCGCCACCCCCTGCCCTGGGCAGGGACACCTCCCACCAGCCCAGGTGGCTCCAAGCCCCGTCCAACCTGGCCTTGAACCCCTCCAGGGATGGGGCAGCCACAGCTTCTCTGGGCACCCTGGGCCAGGGG
This sequence comes from Rynchops niger, assembly GCA_013400035.1. Taxonomy (NCBI): domain Eukaryota; kingdom Metazoa; phylum Chordata; class Aves; order Charadriiformes; family Laridae; genus Rynchops; species Rynchops niger. The sequence continues at coordinate 25,383 of VXBH01007807.1, forward strand.
CTCACCCCCCTCACAGCACACAATTTCTGCCTCAGATCCCATCTCAGTCTCCCCTCTGTCAGTGTCAAACCCTTCCCCCTCGTCCCACGGCTCCCCTCCCTGCTCCAGAGTCCCTCCCCAGCTTTCCTGGAGCCCCTGGAGGGACTGGAAGGGGCTGGAAGGTCTCCCCGGAGCCTTCTCTTCTCCAGGCTGACCCCCCCCAGCTCTCTCAGCCTGTCCTCCCAGCAGAGGGGCTCACCAAGTTAACCTTACAATACATTCTCCCCAATTCACAAACTGGAGGATTATTAGCTCATTGTACAGATACTTCTGTGGATTTCCAAACTTTCATTAGTTTTTATGTTTATGAGGGTTTATCATACCTTTTGGGAAGATTTTCATGTAGTAAGGAAGCCGAAGCAACACTATGCGAATCAGCTGGCTATGCTGCAATTCTTTCTTGCAGACTTTTAAACTGATGTAAGCTGAACCTTTCTGTCAAGACTAATGGTCTGAAAGCGCTACTCTGGTTAAGCAGCGGGAAACAGAAAAGCATCCCTGGAGGGATGGAAAAGCCGGGCAGACGTGGGGCTGAGGGACACGGGGTAGTGGGGGTTTGTCAGTGTTGGGCTGATGGTTGGACTTGATGATCTGAAAGGTCCCTTCCAACCTGGGCAAGTCTGTGATTCATACGTCATTCCTTCTTAGGACAGCACGTTGCAGCTGAAAACCTGTTCCAGGAGCCAGGAATTTCTATACAAACCTACGGTCCCAAGAGAACACCACCACTCGTGCAGGAGCTGCTCTGCACTGGAAAAGGGGGCGAGTGTTAGCATTTGAATGTCGCGTCTTGCTGAGAACCAGAATAATGTCCCACAAGAGGCAGCAGCACAACTCAGCCTCACGCCGAGCAAAGTGGTGCAACGGGATCGATGCGGTCGCTGGGCCAGGACGCGACACTGCGAATTCAGGAACTGTGCAAGACCTGCAAGTAATCCCTGCCTAAGGTACTGATGAAACATGGCTGACTGTTAAAAAGAGAGAAAGAAAGGTACAAAGGAAGAAAGGAAGAAAGGAAGAAAGGAAGAAAGGAAGAAGAAGGAAGGAAGAAGAAAGAAAGAAGAAAGAAAGAAATGCCTTGTAAGACACAGATGATAGTCAATGTCCATTAAATTGGCCTGAAGTTTCCAGACTGAATGTATAATCGAGCAGTGAGTCATGGAGGGAATACACCTTCCCCAGGGGGTAGCAACCACGCGGTGCAATTTTCTGGACTTCTTACTAATTATGTTTATTATAAGAGGTCCACTGAGATTTTCAGCTTCTGTAGACACCTATATCACGATTACCATTATAAAAGCCTTTATGAAGGCTTCCCCAATATTATTACTATTTATCAGCTTTCCTCCTTCCCTCTTCCTGTGCCCTACCAGCGTGTTTACCATGGAGATGCTGGACACCAACAAGAATTCAATTTGTGAAGACTACGTGCACTCTAATCTGTTATTTCAGGAGAAGAAGAGGCAAAATTTATTTCCTTATCGTGGCACAGTTCCTTACAGAGAAGAAATCTCCAGAACTCTGCCTTTTCCTTTCCATTAGCCTGACGAAAGCAGTATTTTCTCTTATTGCTGGTCTAATCAGATATGATAACCATTACGCTATTTGTAATTATTTAGCTGGAGCTGCCTTCAGCTACCAAGATCCCTAATTTTTTTTGTGTGACGTCCATTAGGGACACTCATAAAAACCAGGGGTAGTAAATACCATCTGTTGTCTTTGCGTCGCTCCCCTCCCTGCCATCAGGTATTTGCCCACATGGGTATCCCTGCGCCTTCCTGTCCCCGGGCTGAAGAGTCCCAGCTCTCCCCGCCTTCCCTCACGGGAAGGTGCTCCAAGCCCTGGACCATCCGTGACACGTCCATGTCTCCCCGGGCTGAGGAGCCCAGACCTGGACGCAGCACTCCAGCTGTGTCCTACCAGAGCTGAGCAGAGGGGAGAGGAGTCCCCTACGTGTTAAAGAGCATCATTTTACCCATAAAAGGTATGAAAACCTTTTAAAAAAGTAAGTAAATTTGGTTTTGATATTGTTACGTTAGCGCATAACGTCCTATTTTGTAATTCTTGTCAGTTTACTCACGATATATTGTTAAAGAACTCTTACTTAGAAAGATGCTAGTTTCCCTTGGAATTTCCAGAACTCCCTAAGAATCCTCTCCACGTGTTTATCAACTCCAAATTTCTAGTCGCTACAATCTGCTTAGAGCACTTCATCCCCCCCCGATATCTCTGTGCTTTATTTGCTGCCTCCTGGTTTTGCACATGACACTTCCCCCCCTTCTTTTTCCCCACATTCATGTGCTACTCTGAAATCTATTACACAAACTAAATATTTTTCACAATGTTAGAATTAATTACTTTGAAATCACTAAAATAGTCTCAGAGATGAATAGCTAAAAAAATAATTATTAATACAAGTATTATAAAAGTTGTTATAACCAACATTTCAATAACATCTCTTGGATGGAATGTGCTAAACTGCTACATACCATAACACACCATATTTGCATTCCTTTAAATTCCTGGTTTCAGACATAACCAGTGCCAATTTTGATATATCCATAGTGTTAGTGGGGAAAAAGAAAGCACTAATGGGGAAATAAAACCCATCTCCCACACTAATCAAACAAAATAAAATGATAAAGAAAAACTATGGTTGCCCTTGATGCTCTCTGGTGTGCTGTGCATCGGTTATGGTTAGAGAAGACACAGCTATTCAGAACGGCTATTCCGAATATCCTGTGCAGTAATCTTAGAATTTATGGCTACCTGCTGGTTGCAGTTCCATACTATTTTGCACGGAATGGCTCAGCTCCAGCTCGTTGCCCGCCAGCCACTGCAGGCTCCGTTACCTTGCAAGCACTCGTCGTACACGCTGCCATTGGCCACAGCCTTCCCTTTGTGGTACTATTCCTCATTCTTCCAGATCCAACAATTATATCCCTTTTCTCCAGAATTCAACCCCTATCTCACCTGATGAAAAGGTGCCTTGGATTCTAGCTAGATCGACTTAATTTCAGTCTTGCTTTCATTCTACTGTGTTGTAGGCTCCATAACTGGATTGCTTTCGGTTCATATTGTGACAGAAATCAACCAGAATACCAAATTTTACACTTGTTTTAAGTGTCAGGCACTGAATCGGGTTAAATGTAGGAATACAGGCATCTTAATTTTGTATGCTACTGCTTTGCAGAACCATGAATCTTTTAAAAATAACACATTTGTGCTCCAGAAGGCCCGAACGGGTTGTTGGCTCTGCTGTTGTCTAAACCGAAAACGTGAGCCGGAACGGAAACGCACAGTCCCTGTTGTGGGGAACTCTGGAACAATATGGGCTGCAAGCTCTCTCATTGGTGAGCAAGACTCAGCTACTACCGCTGAAGAGCATGAAATTGAGCTGTCATTACTTACTCATTATGTTTTATTGTGCTAGGAATCATTAGGAATCAAGGATGTGAGAGCCATGAGAAACGGGGAGTTTATTTGTATCAAGTTCTTACCGTTATGCTTCTCCTTCCAATTTAGGGTTATTCGAATTTCTTCAAAATTATTCAAGAATATTTTATTATTATGAATTCTTCCTCATGTGTCGACACCACAAAGGTAACTCTCATCATGCTGCTCCCTTCTCACAATGACCCACCTCTACGCCATCCCTGAAGAACTACAGGCTAATTTATCTCTGATTCTTAACAAGCATTTTAGGACTTTTCACCTTTTCCAAATATCCTCTGCCTTCAGAAATCAATGGCAAGCTCCTGTTGTTTGAGATTAGCCCCTTAAAGGGTTGATTTGAGTGACTGAAGGTCTTCTGTATAACCATTAAGGATTTAGTTCTCCATCATTTGGGCTTCAGATAATCTTTAGGCACCCGTGGGCACTGCTACATGGGAAACAAATTGTCTTAAATTCAGGGAGGTGAATCTTGAAATGTTTATTTTAAGTTTTAAGGCACCTAAGCCTGGATAGACATCTTTTATTACAAACAACATTTTTTTTTAAGTAATACAATACCACATAATGCAGGCTTGTAGATACGCTGCTTCATTGTGAAAAAGGATAAACTTGACCATATTGTGCATGAATTAATATTGGTGTAAGAAAGAGTCACTTAAGTGACTTAACTGAAGTTATCTGGGTTTATTGGGAAATTTACACAAGTAGAATTAGAGTTTAATTTAATCTAGCATCCAGGGATGATATTTTTAAGAACAGGAGTAAAGACCAGTTTCACAGTATCTTGGATAATGAATTATATAGTGCCATTAATGTCATTTGAATTCAACAAGATAAACATTAATTTTTGTATATGGTCCAAAGACAGACCTGTAACTTTTACGTTATTTTCATGTTTTTTGGAGGTTAACTGTCCTGAGTCCCCATCCCTAGAGGTGTTTAAGAACCGTCTGGAGGTGGCACTTCAGGGCATGCTCTAGTGGCAGAGATTGTAGGGGTTTTTGTGTGTGTATGGCTGGACTCGATGATCTCAAAGGTCCTTTCCAACCATGACGATTCTAGGACTCCCCAAAACACGTACAAGCAATTTGAACTTTTACAAGCCATTTGAACAGTAATACTTCTACTTGGCCTTCAAAATCTTTGTTGAAGTGAGCATGAAATGACTCCAAGTTGGATCCATGCTTCACGAAGCAGTCCTTCTGGCTCAGCTTATTTGTTTTCATATTAGCAGAACAAGTGTGACAGTAGCAGGAACAACTGTTCCACTTAGACTGCCATAAGGCTCAGAGAACTGACGGATGATGCAGTTTGTTATTTACTACAGTCCTGTGTTTTCATTTCTAAAATATTGTTAGTGTTACCTGTGACCCACCTACTACCCTTAATTTGTCCTTGGTGATGGGAACGTTACAATGTCCAAGTGCTCAAACTATTAATTTAGTATTACAGACAGGTTTTGCAGAGAACTGGAGCAGAATGTGTGCAGACTTACGTAAACATTTAATTTCAGAGAATGTAAAAAAAAAAAAAAAATCTATGGTAGCTAAATACATAAAAATTGATAGTTTATCTAAGTTGTACGAAGCTTCTCTCTGCCTGGGGAAGGTATTGGTAGAGATTTTACCACCTGACCTCCCGGGTGACAAAAGCTGTATGTTGTTACCATAGCTCCATATGGATTATTGCTAATTGGTGAAAAAAAACCAGCTGTAAAACTGTGGTTCCGTCTCATGGAAGCAAAACGTCCACAGGGAAAGCAGACACATGATGTTCTGAATTTCCACTTAGCTTCGCCCATGCTAACATTACAGAAAATCCTGAAAAAGACAGTCCTAGAGATTGCTAAATTTTGAATGAAAAGTGGCACATGCTCAGTTTCACCAGGATTTCAGATTAATAGAATTGCACTATTACAGTTCATCACACAAAATTATTTCCATGCTGTTAAAACCTGAGAGTTCAATACCCTCCAGCAGAAAACACTACGACCTGGAGGAGAAACCAACGTAATGTTCATTTGACTTAGTCATGGGTAGTTTTGTCACCAGAGCCCCAAGACCCTCACAACTGTAACATTTTCTACTGTGACGGCACATTTTGTCCTCTTCCGCAGACCACCCGAGAGAGCGGCAGGTCTTTGTGTAGAGTTAGGAATCAGCTATTGCCTTCACACTACCAATCCCAACGCCGAGCTTCAGACGGGAACGGACCGGGTTTTTAAATTCAGAAGCCTAAGTGGAACTTTATGGGACTAAATTCAGTGCCCTGGGTCTCTAGTTCCAATACAACTGGAAGGCAAACCATCATTTTTTTAATTTGATCGTTTAGAACTCATTTTAGGTGTAACCACTTGGTTCTATTTGTAGAAAAACCCCATAATTAACTATAAAGCCCAACGTGGTTGCATACCTTCCCCTTCATGCTTGAAAGAACATAGTGAATGGCTAACGGTACAGCCACGCTAAGTGCGTTTTTCATTAAAGCCTTGTGAATAGGCATGATAAGAGAGCAAAACAAGACCCAGAAAATTCCTTGACTCTATTGAGAAAGTGCTTAACATAAAGCAAAAAAAAGTTCTGCAAACTGACCCTGAAAACACAAGTTAATTCTTAACGCGCCTGTTTGACGAGTGCTCTCTGAGGGTTCTGGCAGCCCAGCAGAGCGCTTGCAAATGAAAAGGGGGGTGGGGCTGGAGAGAAAGCTCATTAATTAGCATTTTTAGTATCTCAGATGCAAAGGACAGCATAGACTTGCAAACAGCATTGCTACGGCGTCTCCAGTGCAAAACGAGATGTGGGAAGAGAAACGGCAGATGTAGAAGATTCCTTGTGGACAAACCTTGTTAAGGAAATAGACAGAGGACAGTACATAGAGGTGACTTTCTTTTCCCCAGAATTTATTACATACTAGGATAAAGGGAAACCAGAGTTATATCCAAATTAATTTTTGTGGTCGTAAGAACTCCTTCATTGTTTCTAATAACAAAAGTGAAATATTTCCAGAGATGAGTAACCGTCACTGAGTGTGATGCTGGTCCTCTCAAGGCATGAAAATATTTCACTGACACACACTAAACCCTTGTTGAATGTAGTATACCCTCTAATGCAAACATAAAACCAAAGACCTAACACCTTTCTTAGACAATACCAACTCATCAGAAAAGCTATCAGGATAACGACTGTTGAACTTCTGCTCTCAACATGTAGAAGATAAATTTTCACATTACTAAACCAAAGACCTATCAGTGTAATCGCTTCAGAGCCTCTGTGGTGGGACCATAAATTTGTGACTGCAGTACTGCTCCCGCAGTTTATCTATGGCGTTATATAGAAACAGAACATCACAGAGACACTGATAGGGCACACGCACTATGAATTGCCAGATATATATAACTAATAACGCGCTATGCGCATGTACTATCCCCGTCTATACAGTGGATACGCTCTTACAGAGATAAATATTAGGAATAAAAATGGTCTCATACCTACTTGAAAGCCAGCACTCTTTTTCCTAAAGACCTATTATGTAGTGTCAGACTAGAAGGTAATGAGAAATGAGATAATGATGGCGAGATGAAAATAAAAAATAGTGAAAGACAGTACTAAAAGACATTTTTGTGTTTTATCGGAACAATTGCTGAAAATGCGAATATTTTTTAAAAGGTTGCACAGTATGAAACAAAAAAATCCACAAAATGCCAAATGTGTGAACAGAAAATAACTGAATATAATTTGGAAATTCTTCATAACAGTTATGCCTTGTGGGCCTTCTTTCTAGAAAGTGAAACCACTCACGCAGACTTCGCAGTTATGGCATTAAAATGCATTCAAAGATGACCCCCAGCATTTTAAACGCTGTTACATATGCATAGGTCAATACATTCATAATTAGAGAAGTGTAAAATTGCTCAAATGAAGAGTGCCTGATTAGCGATTGTAGTCTTCTACACAAAATCCAATAAAAGAGTGGCATATGAACAAGAGATGAGCGAACTAATTTCGTGGCTTCATTATGAAGGATACAGCCTTGGTTTCGCTGAAAAGCGTCATCTGAGAAGGTGCTCCATACCAGAAAATGGAGATACTGAGATACTGCACTCGTTAAACACGTTTTACATCAGGACAAAGATATTCTGCGGTCCGTATGTGATGTCACAGAGAAAATTTACCAACTCTTTCTACACCTGCAGATAGGGTATCGCTAACTCGAGGAAGGCGGGCGTCTGAATCAGTCTTGGCTGGAGTTTTCCAACAGTCGAAGTCCAAAATGGCAAGCGTTGAAATCCACTCAAAATCTATCTTATAACGCAGCTTAATTAAACTGCATTCTAAAGAAGTTTTTGATCTTAAAGTTTCTTACATATGTCCTAGTTCTGAAAAAAATTTTTTCACTGCTCGACATTTATGTTCAGCCTGCTTAAAAGCCACAAAACACTTGTTCTTCCAGTAAATCCCTCAAAGAGCTCCATTCAATATTCTTAAATTTTGCCTTGAATGTTTTAAAGGACGGGACTCACAACAAAAAGGATTGGTAGCAATCACTTGTTTTGGAACGGCTGCGATGCCATTGCTAAAGCCTCTTGCACAGAGCCTACGGGCTGAAGCAACATTGAAAAAATTGAAGGAAACACAGTTCTCCATCGCGCATCTCTCACCTGCCAGGAAAGCGCCTCCAAAACAGGTGGTGGCTGGACACATCGGTGGGGGAAAGACGATTCTAACAATAGGTATGGGAAATACAATCAGACCGGATGAAATTGAAGTATCTAACTTGCATTACGGACTACCTCATCCAACTTTCTTTGTAACAAACATTAGAGTTCTGATAGAGACCAATGTTTATGTGCATGGTTTGTTAAAATACCTTGCTTTAGAAGAGCATCCCTCTGAAAACTTCAGTTCCAGTGTTTCAGGTGGTTGGTTTGTTTGTTTTTAAAGAAACAGCTTGCTCTAGGGAACCCAGCTGCTTTGATTCCTTTGCTAGGTCTCTCTTCAGGATACAGTACCGGGGACCGGCTGTCCTCATCCTCGGAGACCCAGGGCGAGCGCTGGGAACCAGCTTTCATCATACAGCTGAAGTCAGACGAAATACAGGAAACTGCAACGGGAGAAGTAAAGAGAAGCTTGTAGAAAAAGATCGTAATCTGACAATACATTGTTTGGGTCTAGAAAAAAATAATCATTTTACGGAAAATTCGGACAGTTCTCTCATAACCTGTATCAGGCTGCGTAAGAAAGGGCAAACTGTTATTCCTTTATAAATGATATATTATATGCAATAATATTTATCCTGTTTTTTATATATTTATTATACTGACTATTATTATTTTACTATACTTATTATGTGTTTGGGGTTTGGTTTTTTTTAAAATGGAAGGCATTTCCTAATGCCTGCATTATCTTTTTTTTTTTTGATCCTCAGGTTCTTACACGTATAAACAGAAACGATCAGCTTTCCAGTAACAAATGCCCTTGTAAATGTGAGAAGAGAAACATGTGAGGAGCAGGAGCAAAAATAAACGTTAAAAAATATCTTTACCTTTTCCACTTTTCATAAGCCAATGAATTAAGGGAGTAAAAAAAAATAAATTCGTAGGAGGATAGGAAAGAGCCTCACAATATAAGTATGTAGGATTTCAGTTACTTCCAAGGAGAAACTTTTTGATTTTTTCTAAATAAAACACAAACCCCATTTTTTAAAAAATTACCCTTTGCATATATTGTCCTATAGAACTATGAAGTCCTTTCCCAAAAATATTTTAAAATAACTTTAATTTTGAAGGTCAAGATGCTTATGAAAATATCTTGTGTACAAAAAATACTGTGTTGCATAATAAAAGAATATTACTATAGCGACAATTCAAGTTGTTATGGTAACTGGGTCTGTAAAAAGGGCAAATGAGCTTATAAAATGGTTAGGTATTTTTCTCCGCAGAATTTTTAGATAAAGTTTTTCTATTAAAAATGCTTGAGAAATAATTCAGAGGATAAAGTGCGGAAAAAAAGAACTACAAAGAATTAGATGGAGTCATCATTATTGTCCTGAAGTACAAACACCTGTTGCGGTTACACTCTTTATACGTTAACGGCTATGAGACGTTCGTATGCTCTGAAAGAAAAGGGAGAAGCAGCCCAGTGAGGCATCCTGTCAGCCTCTTTCAAATTCTAAAATTTGCCCCACTCAGGCGATTGGAATAGCGGGGATTATCAACGTTATTTGGGGCTCGTCAGAATCAGCAGCTGGGTTGAGCCGTGTTGTGCTGCAGGCTGAAGGCCGCCGTTGTGTGTGGTCGGGAGAGGACCCAGATGTCCGGGACAAAGGCACTCAACATCTGCCCAAGGTAGCCACGGTTCGGCGGAGCGGCGGCCACGGAGAGCCCGGGCTGGGGCTGCTGGTCTCGGGTGGTCGCGGGCACTGGTGGGCTCTGGTGACACGGAAGGGGGACGCTGCGGGCTCCCGAGCAGACAGCGATGGGCCTGCCCATGTAGCCTTGTCCTTCGCCATTGCCTCGGCAAAGAGAGCGCGGCTGGAAGAGAAGACATCGCCGCTTTTGAGTCACGGTGCCCTTCCTGGTGCTCGCCAGATCCCTCGTGTTGGTGGCCAACAGGAAACGGGCCTTCCCAGTGCCAAACAAACGGTGCTGTGCCGGGAACAGCAGCTCTCGGCCTTACGCCGCTGGCTCTCAGCAACGGGTCCCTTCAGCTTTCAAGCTTCCCAGGAAATAATGCCCACGCTGAGAGCCAATCTGCCAAATACCAGGTGAAAATAAAACATACTTAGGAAGCTGCGGCAATCAAACCTCCTGGGAGGGTCCAAAAAAAGCACAGGAAAATGCAAGAGAAATAGTAGAAATACCTAGAATAATATACCTCTGTTTTACATACTGGAGATATTCAACTGATGATCACTGATTTTGACCCGAGATCACACCTGATTCCGATCGATATTCTGATGAAGCCCATCTGGGAAACTTTCAGCCTGGGGGAAGTTAATCAAAAGAGGGAAGTGCAACAGAATATTTTGCTAAACATAGGTATTACGCTTTTCTTTCTGTTATTTTTTTATGCTGTTGATGTTTAAAAAAAATAAGTTTGCTACTTTAAGTTCTAATTCAAACACCCTGGAGAAACAAAGAATTACTTCTAATTGTTGGACTATGGGTGAGATCCAGGATACATTCATATAAGTAATTTACATAGGAAAAAGTAACTACTTCAGAAAACAGAGTATTTGATCATTACGAGTCCAAAAACTGGGCCTGAAGTGTATTTGCAAAACTGGAGAAACATATAAACATGTATTCTCGTTCCTCACCCAAATGTAAAGCAATTATGGAATGAATGCATTCCTTATGAAATCCCAGGACTTCAATGAAGAAGCGTCGCCGTTTGGAATTAAATAGAGAATACCATGAGGTGACAGAGCTTGTTGGACACTTCTCTGTAATTAGCATGCTTCTCCAAGTATCACCTAGCAAAGCCTATGAACTATGCCTGGATTACAGTAGGCACCCCACGGGCAGGTCATCAGGAAACAGAAATCGCTCTTTTAGTTTGGGGAAAGTGTCAGAATAACCGACAGCAAACACTGAACGTCTGGACGCACAGAGGGGGTTTAGTAACCACGGGGATTCCAGCGTCGCTGCGCCTACCAGAGGTGCTGCCAGCGGGAAGCCATCTGAATCCCATCACTCCCAACACTTGAGTCATTTAGGACTAAAGAAAAATAGAGAGATAGCATACTGCAAGGGTTTGTTTTTTTTTTTTGTTTTTCACAAAATGAGTTACAAGTTTAGTATGAACAAATGAGAACTAAAAAAAATAAATCTTCCGCAGTGTGTCTTTTCCATCTCTCCTGTTCACGATTCTACACAGCTGCTATCTGAAGCGTTTAAACAGTAGATTTTATTTAAACATTAAAAAGGAAAATAATTATTCTGTGTATAAAACTCATTTTAGGGAAGAGTGGAAAGTGTCATATAATCACAGCGACTGTGGGTATCGCTGTATGTGTTATAAAACCTGGAGAAATAATTCATAATTAAGACTATAACTGGTGAATTTTACTTTTATGCTTGTGAAGTGTTTGTAGGGAGGAACGTCTGCCGGTACAGAAGCTTATCACTCTGTCTCTAGACTTCAGTAAACTAGAACAGTCCCAGGAAACGTGTATGTGTTATTACGAAATTAGTGTTTTGAAAAATGAGTAGAATATTTGGAAAGCAATAGGAACATCACCAATGCCTGGAAAAATGAGTGCGTTCTGCATTTATTGATGTAAATTTTCCCTGTTGGAATACCGGAATATCCCTGCAGATAAACTTACCGCATACCTGGAATTTACTGGAGCATTTTCAGAGCTGAGACAATTCTCAGCTGGCCCCGAGTGGCACGGTCGATGCCCCTACACCACCAGCCTCTTTGCCAGGGCGGCCGTGTCTGTCACCGCGCTACCGGGGTGAAGCTGCCCCAGTGCAGATGATGCTTTTAAGGCCATTCATCACACTCGACCTCTGTGGAAAACATTTGGGTATCTGGTAAAGAGACTTAAAATGGAAAAGGTAAGTTATGAGAGTACGATGCTGTGGGACTGCGTACATTCTCCTGTCTGGTGCAGAAACCGCAAGTGTTTTCTCCAGGAAGAACCGTGGCAGTGGTCGCAGCGCTGCTTCCGACGCCGGCAGCAACACGGGACTCAATGCAGGCGGGTTCCTGGACACAGATTCATTGCTTTTTTTTTTTGGCTATTTATTGGCCAAGTTCAATAAAAATTCTACCAAAAAAGGCATGTGGAATGAGATTCTAACATAGCAATTCAAATGTTAACATTATTTTTCTGTTAGTAAAAATGGTAAATTATACTTCTGTAAATTTTTATTCATTACTTTCTGAAAATGTTCTTTACGTTGTGTATTTTCATCTCCCACTCATTAGGCCATTGTAATCTGTTCCGTAAATTGCGTATTCCACTGAATAAAATTCACTCTATTTGAACTAAGTCACAGGTATGACATCGGTCTCCTGACACAGTTATATTTACTTGTGAATAAGGCAAAGTCCCTGTCTACGCGTGCATCAAAAGCTTCCGACGCCAAGAGAAAGGGAAGTTGGCTCTAAGTAAGATTATATTTAATTTTCTTTGGCCAATGAAGTGATCTATGAAGTAGTCCGCTATGCACTGCAGCTAAATATTCGGATTATTTAGAACCTCCATTATTCCCTTCCCGGTCTATTTTTATGTATACACAGAGTACTTCGGCTCAAAAATGCAAATATATGCAGTGCTATTTTACTGTTCTGAAACCTCTGTTTATATATTCCAAGCTAGCTGGAACTTTTTCAAGAGCCTTCATTATCTTAGACATTTTGAGGATATTTTGAAAGCTTGAATAAATTGCCTAAGCACCGAATGCCGAGGGCAGCTAGGCAGCGTCTGAAGACTTAGTGAATTGAGTGACTCTTAAATTAGACATTTGCACGGTTATTTTTAATTAATCACCATATAAAATGTAATTAGCATGCACCACTTATCATTTGAATAGCAGTTGGCAATTTTTTTTTGTTTTGTAAACTCTTCTCAGAGCCCAGAGTTCAGGAGGAGAGGGGGAATCCCAGAGGCTGATGTCAGGAGCAATCAGGGGTGATGGAGCTGGCTGCTGCTCGGGAAATAACGCGTCGTTTGTTCCACTCTCCATTGGGCAGGAGTTTTCAACTGAGAAACACACTCCTGTCCGTGCTCGTCGTTGTGCAGCAGTAACGCGCTCAGTAAGGAAATAACGGCACAATTGCACAAACCTCCTCCTCGCGAGCCGTGGTTACTCCGCGGTGACAACTCCGAAGACACCGCGCTGTTGCAGGACCCCCACGGGCTCAACGGAGACGTGCTTGTGCGGCTGTGGATGGCAGTTCCTCATGCTGCTGTGGAGCGGAGAACACACGGGAAGAGCTGTGAGGCAGGCAGCACCCCAGGGGAACACCGGGAAGCCAGTTCCTTCCCGGCTGGCATTCAGAGGAGCAGAGCCGCCCCAGCAGAGAGAGGCGCCGGTGCCAAAAGCTGCTGCACACCCCCAGCGCCTCCAACCGCAGTGGTTCTCACCGCCACAGTGCCCGGAGCTGGTAAGGACGTCCAGAGTCACATAGATAGACTTTCCAAGAGCACCGTACTGTGCTTGCTTGGACAAGCCCATCCCTAGGGATACAGGAGATGGGAAGTTGTGGCTGGAGGCGTTCAAGGCCAGGTGGGAGGGGGTGTGGAGCCCCCTGGGCTGGGGGGAGGTGTCCCTGCCCAGGGCAGGGGGTGGCACTGGGGGGGCTTTAACATCTCTTCCAACCCAAACCATTCTATGAGTCTATGATACAAGAGGCTGACTTTTTTTTTTTTTTTGGTTTTCTGTGATTCTTACTGCTTCAAAGTGTTTGCAGGTGGCCTTCAGAATAAAGCTATGCATAAAGTTATGCTAGTGACCTCTTCATTCTTCTAAACACTGCATGGGAAAAAGTTATCAACTCCTTTTACGTAGTTACTCAGTTGTTAGAAAGACCATGTAAAAAGAGAATAAAAAGAGAACATGTACAACTATGAAAGAAAAAGAAAAACCCAACAACTTACATACAAATGGAAGCAGCTGGTGCCAAGGCTATTTATATATTTTCATGAAACATTAACTGCTTAAGATATGTAAAATACCAAAGACTAGGTATCTCAAGGTAAGCAGCTGCCAGTGGCATCACAGAAGGGCAGCTGCTGGGCTGTTTAGTGTCCCCCCTTTTCCCATTTCTTTTTAAAGGAGAACTGTCAACAAACCTCTCCACACCAAAGCAGACAAAATTAAAACTCTGAGGCCCTGGTAGGTGGGTCACCTATGCTCTGGAGAGGGAATGGGCTTAAAATACACCCCACAGTCAACAGTTCCTGTCAGCTGTGGCTTCCGCCCAGGAGATCAGCCACTTACCAGCAAGGCACTCGCGGTGCTTTGAAGCAACGCGTTACTCTCTTTTCTGAATTAGCCTTAGCTCTTTTAAAATGTTTATTACCCTCACAGCCATACAAATAAAAATTAAACCCCTCCGTAACAGTATCCACCTAAATCAAACAGGATAAAGCGGTAGTCGCTCCGGGAGAGCCTCTCGCTCCTGGTCGCCCGTTGGAGGACGTTCCTCAGGAGGCAGAGCAGGGGAGAACCCCCACTGCTCCACCGCCGGCTGCTGCGGGAAACTGCTCCTGACCCCGCGCCTTCCAGCGGCTCCTGGCTCCACACTAATCTCTTCCTCTTCCCTCTTTCCGCCCGGCGGGGCACAGTTTCCAATTTGTTTTCTAGCAAACGTTCCTCAGCTTTTTCCAGGCTGGGCATTAGAGAGTAGAGCATAGATATTATTCTAATGAAAAATGTCATTTTTTTACTACCACAGTAGCTGGTAATAAAATTTGTTTCCCTATTGAGATCTTTTTAACGTACTCTTTGTTTTAAACTGCCTACATGCTTGTAAACAGCTTAGATTGCTGTAAATTGATCCACCTGACATCCTTCTTTCTGGGGTGGATAGTCAGGATAAAGAGAAGGCCAGGTTCATTACAAAGAAGATGTGTTAATTACCTAATTAACACATCACACTCCTCTGCAGCAGGCAGAAAGGAGGAGGAAGACGACTGGGGAATTGAGTGAAGTTATAGTAGAAATTGGTTTATGAAGCCCAGAGAGCAGGGACTAGCGTTGACGAGACGCCACAGCTGTGTGCAATTCACTCCGTCGAATCCTAAATCTCCTGTAAACTGCACGAATTAGCTCAGACGTCCATCTTCCTCTTGTGAATGCCAGGAGTACAAGCCGTACTCACTTAGTCGGGAGTTTGCCCGAGTTTCGACAAACCTGGGTGAGTCTGGTCCCTCTTGACCCGTAGAGCAGAAGACCTCACTGGGGTCTACACAGAACAAAGAGCTACTGGAAACCCTCCCTGCCTCTTACTGCCTTTGCTACAGCTGAGTCAGGACGCGTGTCTCACGTCTCAGGAGTTTTGCCTCCGAGTACAGAATCAGTTTGGACTCAACCCGAGTGTCAGCGACGCGCCTTTTACCCGACCATCAGTTGACCTCAGCTGCCAAACGCTCCCGGAGCTTCTGCAGTTTCGGGCTCGCGCTCCCTAAAGCAACGCAGGCACCAGGACAGATCCAACCAGCACAAAACATGAGGTGTGCGTGGAATTAAAGCTTTTAGGGTGCTTGTTGGAACCGGCACAGCAGTTGTAATTTCATGTCTGTCTTTTCCAGGCAAAGAAGCCGGCAACAATTTGCAGAACTCTGCTGTGTAATTCCAAATATTTGTAATCTATCAACTGACTGAATTAATCGACGCCATTAATTTATTAATGCCTCTGAAATGCAGGGTGCCGTCTGTCACTCACGCTCACTGCCGCCAGGGCTGCACAACCCCTTTCGGGCGGTGTTATGAGGGTCTCGGCTGTCTGACCAGGCATCTTAGCCTTCTGCTCGGGAACACTGACCTTTTCTGAAAGAGGGAGGGGAAACAAAAGCTGCATATTTAAAATCCCTCTCTAAAATTATACTGTGCATGGTTTGCCTTTTTGGTAATTCATCCACCCTTTCCTTGCCAGTCTTCCAGGGGAGCGACTTGAGATTCAACACACTGCTTTTCCCCCTATTTTAGGAGTGAGATGGATTATCAATTTCAAAGTGACAACTTTGCATCAAACGCTGCNAATAATGATTTTAGGGATTTTTTTTCTTCTCCAGGCTTACTTTGAGATTTCTCAGTTCCTCTCTAACATCAGCGTCTATTACAGGCATTGAAATTCCCAGCTACTCCTAAAAATTTCTGTAAGCATTGAAACACGTTCCCCTGCTGTTATCCTGTAAATTAGCAATGTTAAATTCAGCTCAGCCTGATTCTACAACTTTGGCTAACCCTTGCTTTCTTACCTTCAATCCTTTTCCGCTGTTAGGTTGCGATGGTCGAACTAAAGGCTTATGCTTCTCTGCAAGCCGTGTACTCCCATGCCGCTAACCTACATTCTGCGTTTCCTGCTCCGTTCTGAGCTTTACTGATGAAAGCAGCACCAGGGCAGAAGGTGGGAGGTCTCAACACAAGCCTGACCCTCTCAGGATGATGCCTTACCCCTAAAAAAAATTGCTGAAATCTAAAAAATATTTCATGTCTATTTGCAGTGCCATACTTCTCAGACTTTCATAGCATATGTTTATAGTTGGGCTCTTTCGTTTCACTTAAATAAAAATGTGAAGTCCATCTAGTGTATCAAAACCCACTATTGGTTTCTCTGAGTTAAGCAGCGTACTCCTCACCTGTGCAAAAGTTTTGAAGGTATGCGTAGTTTATGGTTTTGCTTCCCTATTTCTTCAATTTCACCTCTGGTGGATTTTTTTTCCCCAATTCTCTTCTTTCACTTAAGTTATTTTCTTTACTGTCTTCATACTGCTATTTCTGTGTCAGGCTCAGGAATCGCTGTTTATCTTCTTTATTTCAGCAAAGTAGTTCCAATGCCTCTGCAAAACTTAACACGGATTTACACAGAGCCCTTTTTCAGATATCAAACCTCTGAAGATAAAGCTATCGGAGATTCAATTTTCTATTTCACAGCTCTGGGCAAGGTCATTGTTCTAGACCTAGAGACAACTGCAATGAAGTTATTCCTGTTATTGCATTGATGGGGTGTAAATTTGTGGTTGTGATTTAAAAAAGTATGTAAGTGCACCCTAACTCCTCTACACAAACATACTGAATGGGAACCTCATCAACTGGATTAATTATCCTTCCGTTTTGAACTGGATGAGTATTACCTTCATTTAGTTGTTTAAAATTCACATCTAATTTTCCAGTTTTACGTCTAGTTTATTTCTGCTTTTCATGATCATACTTTTTCCAGGATAAAAACGAACGCTCATCGTCGAGACTGTTTAGCCCCAGCAAAAATTAAATCCACAGATTATTGACAGCCCCAACACTGAATGCCTACTTAGTGCGAAGAAACAGCAAGCTACTACTTACTGGTTTGTTTTACAGTTCCTAGATTTGACTGTCTAACTACGTGATGTTGTTTGTCAGCCTAATTTTAAGTTTTCTATGTCTTCATTATTGATGGTACATACGGATTTGAAATTAAAGCCTCCAAACTCTATCAATTGAGTAACACGCAGTTAATTACACTAGATAAAGAACAATTGCTTTATGTAAATTATGCCCCAAAAATCCCAGCATTATCATCGCATCATGATCTATTAATATTGCAAATATTAATTAAGCTACATGCACGGTAAGTATTCATACAGCAAGAGACCGCGTATCATTTGTTAACCCAAATGATTATGAACACCAAATATTTCAGTAGAAACGCACAAAAAAGCAAGAGAAGAAAGCTGAAAGGAGGTGAGGAGAAGCAGCAGCAGAAGCAAAAAACTGCAGAGGACAGAAAAGAGGTCATACGAGAGCAGAAATAAGTGGAAGCAATCAGGGAATGGCGTCTTGTAAAAGATCCCAGGTGCGACAAAATTGGTCCAAGTTGTCATATCTAGCTGACATTCTTCTCTCTGTAATAAGTACTGTACCGATTTTTTTGCTACATTTGCTGATTAGTAGAGGCTCAAAATTCTTCCAAAGAATAGGCGAGTTATAAAAATGAGATACAGTCTTAATTGCAGGCTTTATGAAGTAGATGGGAATAGCTGAATCCACATCCAACTTCAGGAGACACATATTAACTAGAGAAAACACGAGAAATAATATCAGCAATGGAGAATGGTTTGCAGGAACAGAAAGCAGGTGGAAGCAGCTCGGGAAAGCTGGTACCTGTGCTGTGCAGTGCTTTTACCAATTGCCTTTCAAATTGAATTTTCAGTTTCTTTTAGAATAGTCTTTAAAATTTTGTTTATAACTGGCAGGAAGACAGACAACGTTTAAAATACCATTTTCTTACTTACTTTTACTAAAGCAGCATTGACATCATGACATGCGACGTTAATAAATTCTAGACTTCACAATGGTTAGATGATATTTTCTGTATTTACACAGAGACTCAGATTCTTTTGGAAGATTCTTTTGTAACATTTTTTGCAGGCACTCATTCCCCTCTGAAAACAAAGGATTTCACATTTCTTAAAATAAGGTCATTTGTGTCATTATGTTCCAATTCAGGTGTTCAAGCACAAAAGCCTGAACTGTATAATCCCGCTGTAGATATAGATATGTACTTATTTGTATTTTTACATAAGGTAAACAAAGAACGGAAGAAAGAAAACAGTACGATTCTCATTTTGCAGGGAAAATCACTGAAGCACAGTCTAGGTTCAGGCCCTCCAAATATTTACCCTGTATTAGTCAGAGGTTTTCCCACTAAACGAAAACCAAAGTATTTCCTGGTAAGTGAGAGTTTTGCCACCTTGCTATGGGAACTGTCCCGGTGCACTAATTAAAAAGAACCGTTCTTCTCCACATGTCCTTTTTGTGTTTTGATTTGTTTTTCTAAATAAGCAGGGACCTAGCACTGTGAACTAGATAGAACATAGACTGACCAAAAAAAAAGGCAATGACAAAGGGATTGTTCCAAGCACGTCATGCTTCAGCAGCACAGGCATTTCACAACTTTTCTACAAGCGAACTGGCCACCTCACTGCTTTCAGAAGCTGTTACCTTCACGGGCAGCCATCAGAAGCCCAAGGAAAAGGTTTTGAGGTGCGGGTATCATAGAATCACGGAATCATTACGGCTGGAAGAGACCTTTAAGTTCATCGAGAGACACCACGGCTGGTTATTGAAACTTTGATGGCGCTGTGTATTGGTTGCTAGAATTATAAGCTGTAGTTTCTGTAAACTGGTACTGCCCGTAGTTAAATGAGGTTTGAAGTGATGCTGTGGGCACAATCCTACTTCCACTTAGTTCAGAGGAGGTTCTGGTGCACCATTCATCTGTGCAGCGGTGGTGGCGCACACCCTGGGAATGAATGCCATGTCCTGGGTTTGACAGGTTTGTTTCGCTCGTCCCCACTTGTTTGTGAGGTACGTTTTCTGCAATAAACTGGCATGGGTTGGATCACCATAAAATAGTGAAAAATAAGCTCTTGTTGATGCTTCTGTGTAAAAGCATACTGTTTGATAGGTGTTTGAAATTTGGCTTAATAGAAGTCTTTAACGTGAAGTGTAATGTGAAATTTAACCTCATGAAGTTCAACAAGACCAAGTGCAGGGTCATCCATCTGGGTCGGGGCAATCCCAAGCACCGATATGGCCTGGGCAGAGAATGGCTGGAGAGCAGCCCTGAAGAAAAGGCCTTGGGGGTGCTGGGGGACGAGAGGCTCCACAGGAGCCGTCAGTGCGCACTTGCAGCCCAGAAAGCCAACCGTATCCTGGGCTGCATCAGGAGAAGCGTGGCCAGCAGGGCGAGGGAGGTGATTCTCCCCCTCTGCTCCACTCTGGTGAGACCCCACCTGGAGTACTGCGTCCAGTTGTGGAGCCCCTGCTACAAGAGAGATATGGACGTGCTGGAAGGTGTCCAGAGAAGGGCCAGGAGGGTGATCAGAGGCTGGAGCACCTCTCCTATGAGGACAGACTGAGAGAGTTGGGGTTGTTCAGTTCAGAGAAAAGAAGGCTCCGAGGAGACCTNCAAGAGTAGCAAACCCCCAAGTTAACTACTGGTATAATCTGCATTGACTTCTGATCCGGTAGATTTATAGACACGTTCCATTACCATCCAGCAAAAAGGTGTAATAGCACACTAATCATCAACTGTCTTCTCACTTCTACCTAAGGATATAATTTTGTCATAATAAAACTGCAGGGGAATTACAGAAACAGTAATAAATCCAATGTCTTGTATCTTGTATATTAGGAAAGTGGTACATAAACTCAGATTAAGCACAAACATTCTAACGTACAAGCACTTACTTTTCACTCAAATATGTATGTTCTTCTAAGGTAGTTTTCATAGTTTTCCCTGCTGTATTACTTATTTGTAACTAAAAAAAAAGAGAAAAAAAAGAAAAGAGAAAAAAAAGAGAAAAAAAAGGAAAAAAAAAAAAAAAGAGAAAAGAAACAGTCAATATCTATATTTGAAGGGTGATAAAGACAGAGCAAATAAAACCTTCAAATCTTTCAAACCCACCAGGGAGATGGTAGCTAAAAACCATCATTCACAGCAACGTGAATTCTGTACATAAAACCACATAAAACCATCTGGAAAGAAAAAATTACAAATCAATGTATAAGTGATAATTATTCTCTTGATGAGATACTGTTTGTATACAATATTGCACTAATCTCGTTTTATCTAATACAAAAGCAAATATTTGTGATGAACTCTGGTGGTTTTTTACTATAATAAATGGCTACTTTTGATCTGGGTACCGAAAGCCTTTCAGGGCCTCTGTTAGTGCCGCCATTGGCCATCACACAGAGCCCCAGTTTAGTTTGGGATGTAGTAATTTAGCAACTCTGATTTTTTAGTTTCCATTTTTGTTTTGACTGCTCAAAGGGTTCCAAGTCTGAGATTTCAAAAACCAAATATAAATAAATCAAGCCATTCCTTCCTCCCTTTAGAGAGCGTATAAAACATGTTTATCTCTTGGGAAGAATATGAAAGGATATATGAAGCTAGGAAAAAACCTCGGTGATTAGTTATTTCCCACAGGATTCCAACAGTCTCTTGCAAAACTGGGAAGAACTGTTCCCTGAAGACTCTTTGCTATCCCAGTCAGTCATGTTTAATTCTCCAAATCTGTGCTAATTGTAATTCCTCCAATGAATACTGAATATTTGGAAATATTAATGGCTAGGCAGTGAGTTAAGAAAGAAATCATTAAAATATTCAGCTTTTCAATGTTAAAAGAGATGGATTTTTTAAAAATGTGTGCAAAATAGTTGTGATAATGTAAATATATTTGTATTTGGTATTATTACGCTAACATATCAGAAGTAATTTTCACTCTAATAACAGAAATTGTAATAACAGTGGAGGTCTTTTAGCCTCACTTCTGTTCTGGAATTATCTATTTTCTAACAGTAAACTAAATGTCTGCATTAGAAAACCTTCATAGCTGAATTTAGAGTTTGTAACAGGTTTTCGTGCTTTATGATTGTTGTCTTCTCCTCGAGGTATGCACTGTGCTGTTGAGCACAACATGAAGCACTGGATTAACACACGAGGCTTTTCAAAGACATCTCTAAACTCTACCTTCACAACCAAAGTCTTCCCAACAAGGTTCCTGATCCCAGCGTAAGGGACCAGCCTTCCCAAGAAGACATGTGAAGAATTTTGACCTTGGTGAAACAACCTGAACCACGTGGGATTGAAATGTGGAGGAAAAGATGGAATTTGGGCATCGTCCAGACCATCCACATTGGAGCGGTTGTATGTGTGGGACCGGTCTCGGGCTCCCGCTCACCCGGGTCCTCTCTGATGGTGGATCACGCTTTGTGATGCCTTTCTCACAGCAAGCAGAATACGGCAAGGCAAAGGTGGAGTCACTCGTGCGCTACCAGCAGGAGTGGGGACATGGACCTGAGAGCCCGCAGGTTGGGAATGGTGTTCCTCCTGCTCATGGGTGTCTGACATGGGCAGAGAGAGATTCCTCCTCTGCTCAAACCCTGCCATTGGATGCTAAGTCAGGTTTAAAACCATTTTAGCAATGGTTTTAAACTAGAGCATGGTAGGTTTAGATTAGACATGAGGAAGAAGTTCTTTCCACTGAGGGTGGTGAGACACTGGCCCAGGTTGCCCAGAGAGGGGGTGGAGGCCCCATCCCTGGAGACATTCAAGGCCAGGCTGGATGAGGCTCTGAGCAACCTGATCTAGTTGAAGATGTCCCTGCTACTGCAGAGGGTTGGACTGGGTGGCCTTTAGAGGTCCCTTCCAACCCGACACGTTCCATGATTCTATGATTCAGTGTTAGACAAGGAATTCATAAAAATCACCTGTATCCCAAAAGCCTTTAGGGACTGAGCTTCCCTTACCCTACACACTCTCTCTACAAAGGTGTCCTCGGTGGGGGTACCTATGTTTGCACGTATACACATCCAGCCTTGCCGGCGGACTGGAGTGGAAATACGGAGCTGGGGCTGGAGGTTCAGCTCGGGCCCTAAGCTGGCATTAGCTATGTCCCAACATAAGCTGGATCTGGACTGATGTAAAGCAGGGTTGCCTTTAGCCGAGGTCTTCACACACGTAAAAGAGATGAAGACCCGGCCCCGTAGAAGCCATACTGACCAGCAGGCGATGCATGGAGCTGGTGCCATTGTGAGTGCTCCCAGTCGCTGCTGCTGAATTTCTTCCAGAAAGCATTACAAAGTCTCCAGTATCCTCGCTTGAACTCAACATTGTCTCTGCCTTGAAGGATTTACTAACATCTGCAGTTTCTTCCTTTTCCAGTGATTCTGCAGTTTGTGTTGACGTGAACCCTGTCAGCTTCCAAGATACAAGACTGGTAGGGAGTCAACTGCTTACTGCAAAGGTTTCGTGAGCAGAGATTTATTCCCCCCCCCCTCCGTTTTGCTGATTGTTTTATTCTAGCGTAGGAGAGACGATGTGGGGATTGCTCGTGAAGACAGCAAATTCAGCAGATCTGTTCTTGTGATCTGTTTGAGCTCTGCCCTGCTTCGGAGATTCCAGAGCTGAACTGACAGCAGCGTTTCACTTACGTGACCTGCTTTTCACCGCTATGTTTTAAAGTGCTGCTTGTAATATTATGGGAACACCTAACTGGAAAGCCTGTTTTCTTTTGGTTTTGGGTTGGTTGTTTTGGTTTTTTTAACTCTAAATGACATTCTACTCCATTTCTCTTTTTCTGTCTGAAGTAGATACACTTCAGCTTAGTCAGAGAACTGGTCTCAGGTCCCCCACAGAATTGGTGGGAGAGTTGCTCAATTTTTGCATGATTTGTACTTCATAGAAAAGTGATTTTTCAACAGAAGACCTCTGGTATAGTCTATAAAGTTGTGGATTCCTAAATAATGCATAGAGACCCACCGACAGGCAGCTGACTTGTCCAGGTTAGTGGTCCCAGCGTCCTTAGAAGAGTTTAAGGACTAGAGTTTGAACATCGCTACATGGGACTACGTTTCCCATAGTTTGATTCGATAAACAGAGTAGAATGCCATGTTTAAAAGAACAGATGATAGAATGGAAGGCAGGACTTTATGCTCTTCTGTTAATTTCAAATCTGCTGGAAGAGCAATGAAAATGACTTTTCTGTAATAATTACACAAAACCAAGAGATGTCACATTTTGATACAAAGACACAAGTAACCAGTATGAGCGCCATTTTATAAATGAATGGTTTACTGTATTTCTTACAGTGTTGCATTAAAATAACCTGAATGTGAACACTACTTGTCACATACTGGACATATGGGCTGCCAATACAGTTACTGCAGGGTGTCCCCCTGAACTATTCTTTATCTCACTATCGGATATATGAAAACAAAGAACTGCTTGGCAATATATCTCTATTAATCTCTGAAAATCACACATACATAAATGAAGAATGTTAAAAAAAGTCTGATTTTTATTGCATGAGGCTAATGATATGCTTAGCATACTCGGTGAATGAGGGAGGATTTGTGAAAAAAAAACCCAACCTAACCCATCATTTAAAAGCAAAATGTAATTATTTGCAAAAAAACGCTCCCAACTCTAGAAAGAATTTGCTGTCTGATTATTTCAACCTATTTACTATAAGCACAGAGATGCTCCCTCCCCTCGCAAAGCTCTCACCAGGTACTTTATATAACAGAACTGCAGGGATGTACGTGTTTCTGAATAAAATTCCAAGACAGAGACAATATTAAGACAGCTTTTATAGAAGTCCCATTTTCAAGAGTTACCAGGTAAAATGGCCAATTTCAGCATTTTGTGTTCATGACTCAGTAATGATTACCCAAATTTAGCCCTCAGCTACCAAAATTGAAGGATGTTAACGCACAGAATTAATTTCATACAAAGACCTCATCTACTTTATTCTAAAATCTTTCACTATCTTTTAATAATTATATTTGTTTAAAATTAATCTTAAAATATAGACACAGTCCTCATTTTCAAACTAAAATGAATGACTTCCGAGAGTTGTTAACCTGTGACACTCCCAGCGAGGGCCACAGCTGGTCAGACCGCAACAGGGACCGACAATAATCACGTAATCTTCAGAATCAGCGTCGGGAGAAATCACAGAAAACGTATCCACTGTATCTCAGCTTTTAGGAATCTTTCATGAATGACGTGCACAGACTCTCATTTTATCCACATTTATTATTTTAATTACTCCTAAGAGTTTCGGAATGATCCAAGCATGCTGAAGATAGTTGGAGGCTTTCTGCTGATATAATTTAACTACATTTATGTAATTTGGTTTATGCCTTGATATTAAGTTTATCATTTACCTGAGCTATTAGTCTAGAAAAGCAGAACTTGATTTTGGGACTAGTGCTAATTACTTTTGGTTGTTCTTCCTCAATATATTTTCTCATGGTCGAGGTTACTGACACCACAGAAGAAAGTGAAATGCGAGAAATGAGGGTGACCATGTGAGTTATTTACATTTTCTCTCCTTGAAATAATGTCCCCCAAGATCTGAAATGACATACATGCCATACTACCTACGAATCTCACGTTCATACCCTGGGCTCTTCCCTTCTGAACATTTCAGTGCACAGTGAATTTCTAATTTTTGAGCTGCGAAGTGGAAGGCGACCTATGACTACAGGTACAAATAGGGAATTTTGGCTATTTAAAAGTTAAAAAAAAAAGTTTTCACAACAATGGGAAAAAAAAGGGAAGGAGAAACTCTTTGCTTTTTCAGGATTAGAATTGCAGAAAGCAACAATAAGAAAAAACTCAATATATTGCCACTACTGTGCTGCGCTGCGTTTTAGAGACAACATTCAACTCAGCCAGGTGACATTAGGAAAGCATCAAGCCCAAACATCTCAAAACTGAGACACTACTTATTTTCAGTTGTGCTAAATTGCTTCCATTGGATTTCTCTGCATTTTGTGCTGTGCTTTTAGGATCATCCGAAACCAAAGGAAAATGTTATTTATCCATGCAGTCTTCCCCCAGGAGTCTAAACATATTTCAGAATTAGAAACTACTGCTTGAATTTAGGAAAGTTCCTGAGGAATTCTTCCGAGCTTTGATTATGTGTTGGCCCCTGAAATAATGGAAATACCTGACAAAATGTTCACGGGTTTCTAAACTGAAAGTTCCCTGAAACACGACTGTAGAAAAGCCCGGGCACCATCAGATCTCCGGGGCAGGATCACATCACTACATTTTAAGGAGGGACTACTATTAATTCCAACCGCATTCTAAACATGGCAGACACCATAAGTACACCCTAAACTGCAGATAACTGCTGGTGGTTCTCATTCAGGAAACACCTGAAAAACACCTTTCCACGGAAATTATCCGTTTGCTTTTCAGAAGGCCAGCATCTCACACATGGAATTAGCAAGGGTAATAAAAAACCCAACAAATTTCACTGGTAGGGTGCGTGGTTCTACGTTAAATTTTCCATCAAGTAAGTTTTAGCCTT
This sequence comes from Rynchops niger, assembly GCA_013400035.1. Classification (NCBI taxonomy): domain Eukaryota; kingdom Metazoa; phylum Chordata; class Aves; order Charadriiformes; family Laridae; genus Rynchops; species Rynchops niger. Next base: position 51,426 of record VXBH01007807.1, read on the forward strand.
CTGTATTTATGAGATTATGGTTTTAAAACAAATAATGCAGAGGAAGATTCTAGTCTTATTCGGGTAGCACAGTACCATATGCCACAGGGTTTTTGCAGTAACACAAGATCAATAGCAGAGTAAAGCGCCAGCTATTGTATTAGAATTTGACCCTTTATCTGCTGCTCAGTGGATTTAATGTAGAATTACTGAAAATCAATAAGCTTGGGCAACCTTTTTTTTTTTGTACAACCACCGTGAGTGACGATGAGTAGATTTTTACAAGCAAAAGACGCAGTAGTCTACAGAGAGAACTTGGCCTCTCCTGGCTGACTCACAGTGCTTGCCATCAAGCGTCTGCTCTTTAATGTTAGTAAATGACAATTTTTGGAAGATTCGTTGTCTTAACATAATATTACCCAACCGCAAAAAGAGGCATGAGGCAGTTCAGGCATGACTGGCTAACAAAAGGAGATGCTCAGAATAAATTTTCATACATATTCAAAACCTCCCGTGTGCTCACCATGTCCTGGCTATACTAAATTTACCTGTATTTTTCATGACCTGCATAATGTCAACAAAACCAATGTGTTTATTTTAATGGCACATTGAAAAATGGAGTTTGAAATTATTTAAGTAGATATATAGAGTTAGGATGAATTCTAAAGAAATTAAGGATTGTGGTGTGATCTATGGAGGGTTACAGACCCTGTATTTTATTCCAGAACTCCCTCCTCTATCTTAAAATGCTCACAAATGGCTGTGGAGGAGCCGATGATAAAACACATTTGTGGTAACACTGCTTCTCACATGATGGATTACTGAGGATTAGGAGTTGACAGAGACTCATGAATTTGCAGTGTAAAAAAGGAACAGCCATGTATTTTTTACACACTGGATTTGAAGTTTTAAACCTAAATTACAAGTTACTCTTAACTAAGTCATCAGCCCACATTCCCTGAACCCTCGGTGAGAAAAGGAGAGCCAACACCTCTTCACAAAGACCTCAGCTGAGCAAACCCCGTGCAGCCTTCCCTCGGGGAGGGAACACTTGGGCGAGCGGTTCCATTGCCTTTCTAAGCTCTGCGCAAAACGTCCCAGAAATTTGGTTTTCAGCCCCCAAATGTTTGGCTGCATGTGCCAAACTTTCAACTCTGCAGTACAACAAAACTTGCTTGAATTAATCTTGGATTGTTCTTACAGCAAATGACCCCCTGCCCGGTCAGTGCAAATAAGAAAAAGCTTGGCTGGTCTTAACCTAGAAAACTGTAAAATATGTCAACTGGATGCCTCTCAAGTGTGTGATAAAAAGGCTTCTCCGCTGCCTCCAGCAGTATTGTATCTGACCTCGGAGCATTAGAGAAGAGAGACCATATTGAATGCTTTCATTTCCACATAAAATGCTGATCATGATAGTTCAGACATGCCAGATGGCAGTCGTGGTGATAAATGGTGTTGATGCCCCAGGAGAAACGAGCTAGTAAAGTTATGTTATGTTCAGTTGGGATTTTAAACATGTAATATCATTAAAACTGTTATTCTCCCGCAAAATCATACACCTCATATTTCAGTGCCATGTCATATATGGGGAAAAAAATTCCTGCCATCACGTGCTACTATGAAAAGCCAACTTTCCGTGTCACAGAAAAACATCCCCACACGCAGTACATAGAGTAACTTCATAGGTATGGATATGTACCTATGGAATGATGAACCACCTGTATAGGAAAATCCAACAACGTTCTTTCTCCTTTTTTTCCTGATGTGAGTATAGCAATATATATCCGGAAACAGGGAAAAAATAGCACAATGCTAGATTAGATAAAACTTACCTCACATTGGTAACAGGTCCTTTCCTCCCTTGGCAAATTGGTCTGCATTTCTGAGCGAAAGGCCATCAGACGTGATAGGAGGAACGGGGCTGTCTTTAATTCGGAGTTTGATCTGGCCGATGGTTTAACTGCAAGATGGTTTAAGACACTTTAATGATCTAGACATAATTTGTATCTCCTCCAAAGAGGCAACTCTATGGGATTTTGCCTGTGAGTGTCCGAGGCTTTTAGAGGGAGGGGGGAGATGCTCTGTAAGCAGGATCAGGCTGTTCCCACAACTCCTAAGGACCCCAGAGGCGGGAGGTGAGTTGCAAACCCCCCCTGCCCTGATCCCAGGACTTGGATCATTTTACCAGTGACACGGACGTCCTCTTTACTAGATTGTCCTACACGGAGAATTCGTCCTCTTTACCAGATTGTCTGCCACCAGCGGCGTTCTCTTGATCTTCGACCGCACAAGGAAGCGCCAGAGAAAGGAAGGGAAGTTAGAAATAAAGGAGTTGATGGCAGAGATATTTTTCCATTGTCCATTTTTGAGGGATGAGCAGAAGGTACCTTTTCTTTTTTGTGTCTGGGTCAAGAACGTGCTACAGAAGCACAGGACAAATTTGTTGTTGGAGAGGAGGCAGAGCGCTTGTAACGGAGACTTTTACATCCACGTCAAAGAGGACCAACTGCACCTTACTACAGAGTGCTGTTGACGGAAAGGAGAAACTACACTCAGTAAATACATACTGTTAATAAATCCATACATACTCGTTATACATACTAAAGAACAAAGAAATTAAGGGATGTCACGACTGTATTGCCTGTAAAACCTTGACAAAAAGAGGTGCAATGGGAACACACATTTGTCATACTTTTTGTGTATATTATTCAAACTCTTTGTCCTTTGGCAACATGGAATTTAATTTCCTTTGTCTAACTTTCCTTATTTAATTTTATTAATTAGAAGGCAGCCAAATTTAGAAGAAGAAATATTACAGAGGTATATAAGAAATAAGACAGTGGAAAAGTCTATCATGCAAAGATTAATTTGTCCAATTTCAAAATGTATATTGCAATATTTTACCGCTGACAGGTGATCATGGGCAGATGGTCATTACAATTTATCACAGCAGGAAGCTGTTAAAACGACAATACGGGCAGGTATAAAATTATATGAAGGAGAAGTTATAGAAGATAATTTTGAAACTCTAGCAACTTGTCCTTTCAAAGTTTCAATCACCAAAAGAACATAATCCAAAATCTAATTATAATTTTAAAAGACAGAGTGGGGGAAAAAATAGCGTGTTAAGGGGGGAAGAAATTTATGCAGGCAAATTTCCATCGTTACTTCCTCCTATTCATCAAAATTTATGCTTTGCTACACAGGAACTCTGTAAAAGTTTTTTGCCTCACCTTTTTTGTTTTGAATTTATTGACTGATATTCCAAGAAACAGAGAATGGGTGTCCAACCCCAATTTATGCCTTTGAAAATCCGCCTCTCCCTCTCCGCTTTTGCAACCCTATCATTTATAAACAGCAGCCACACGTTATTTTCAAGTGGAAAAGGAATGTTCTTTGGCACTGATCAGCCTTGAGCGAAGTTTTATAGCAGTCTTATAAATTTCTCCACAGCAGGTTTATAACGAGATTGCTGAAAGTCCTCTGACTCTGGTCTGCTAGCTGGCATTTAGACACTGCTGAACGGATCCTCGGTATAAACTAACAAAAGGAGCTTGAAATGTTTCTTCCCTGGTGCGGCTAGCACTGCTGCCTGCTTTACAATTCCACAGTCAAAGGTCCATAAATTCAGATATTATTGGCTCTTCTTTAGTGCTCCTTCTGGTCACTGGCATCTCTTACAAGAGCAGGAGCTGAAGACCATCATCTCTTGGAGGCTGGATCGTGTCGCTCTATAGGCTGCGGGGTCTGCCACACCGTTGATCAAACGCACGCTGTAGGTGCTGTTGCAATAGAAAAACAAACAGACGGTTAAAGTGAGACACCCATTTTACATTTTATGATATGCGGAGCGAGCATGGGTATTAAGGTCTTTCTGACATCTTCTCCTAGGGTTTCTTCTCCTGCCTTTCCAAAGGAAAAGACCTGTCCCAAAGCGGGGGCATTCACAGAAGCCCAGTGGAAACGCTGCTTCTGGCAGGAGCAGTTTAATAGTGAAATTTTGAAAGGAGGGGAAAAGCAGAACAAGTATTCTGACTGTTCCTTTAGTTCATTGGCGGGATTTTAAAATTATCTTCATGATCTGCAGCTTTGACACTAAACCAACCCTTTAGGCAGGGGACGCTGGGTCTCAGCCAACCAGTAAGTAATGAGTAAATACGCTTTTTAATGATTTGTTTACACCCCATCATTCCCACACAAACCTGACAATCAGTACCGAGGTCCTATGCGATCCTCACTGCAGTCGCGGCGAGAGGAACCAACCGAGCCATGGCCGCGTTACAGAGCATTTCCTTAAGCTCAAGCCTCTCGTAGTCCCTGTCGCTGGCTCGGAAAAGGCCCATCCCGCAGCACAGCCCAGCTCGCTACTGAGAAGGATACAACCTCATCACACTTAGCTGAGTTTTCAAATTAAACCGCAAGAGGAGACCGCTGCACACTTTGTATGCGGAAATATGAAACAGAACCCTCTCAATTTCTTATAAAAGCTTGCCTCAAGAGCATATGGTTTTCAGTTAAAAAAATATCACTTACTCACGTGTACCTTAAAACAAACCTTGCTTTTGCACGTAGGCTGGTGTTTCACGGAATCACAGAATCA
>VXBH01007808.1:2685-21354 GCA_013400035.1 Rynchops niger
ACAGCCTGGTGTGTGGGGTGCTCGTGTGGGGGCCAGGGGTCTCACCGGACGCGGAGATGGGCGCTGCGCGAGTCGTTGCCCCCAGCCGAGACCACCTTGCAGGTGTAGGTGCCGATGTCACCCGACCACGTCTGGGAGATGTGGAGGGTGCCCACCTCGTCCAACCGCACCCGCGGGCCACTCTCCGGGCTCAGCGGCGCCCCGTCCTTTTCCCAGACGTACCTGTGCCGGGCGGGGAAAGGACACCCAGAAGTGTTGGCACCCCCGCAAAGGAAAGGGGACCAGTGGTCCCATCGGCATACGCAGGGCACCAGATGGCACTGCAGGACCAGCAGCCCAGGGCTGGGGATGGCAGAACCCACCATCTGCCCCCTCCCTCCCCAGGCAGGCAGGCAGCCAGGGGGTGCCCGGACCCCCCCAACCCTCCCACCTCCATCGTACGCACCTGACATCCACGCTGGGGTCATGGGTGACCCCGCAGCTCATGATGGCCTTGGTCCCCTTGATGACGCTCTGGTCCTGCGGCGGGTCAGTGATGCGTGTCCTTGCTGCGAGGGGACAGGATGAGGCACTGGCACTGCCCGGAGGGCTGCGGGGGGTGGCATCGGCAGGGGACAGCCCACGTTTGCACCCATCCAAACGACCAGCCACATGCCAGACCCCATCCTCGGCATTCCCGGAGAGCTCCATCCGGCACCATGCGTGGCGGGAGGCAGCGCTCGCCACCCGCGGAGCTAGGCAGGGTCCATCCCGCAGCGTGCACGCAGGCAGGGTGGCAGGCAGAGCCTGGCCGTCGTGGGGCTGGGTGACACGGGCGCGCTGGCGGGTGCCTTACCCCAGATGACCAGGTCGGCAGACGCCTCGTCCATGCCACGGGAGTTGGTGGCCAGGCAGGTGTAGGTGCCGGCGTCAGCGAGGTGCGCGGGGCTGACCAGCAGGCTGCCCGACTCCAGCAGGGTGAAATGCGGGAGCTGCACCGAGCCGCTGGCCAGGATCCGCTCCCCTGGGTGACACGGTGAGCCCCATCAGCTCCCAGCACCCCGGCCATCGGCCAAGCCTGGTGGCCACAGAGCCCGGTGGCCACAGAGCCCGGTGGCCATGGAGCTCAAAGAGGATGCCCCAGGGCCATGTGGGCAGGCAGGGATGGGCAGGGCAGATGCAGGGCTGGGGGGACAGCCTTGCCCGCACCCCACTGTCCCCAGTCCCTTTACCTTTCTGCCATGTGATGGCCGGGCGCGGAGCCCCCGAGGTCTCACAGTTGAGGATGACGGACATGCCGTCAATCACCGTGCTGTCCTGGGGACCCCTGGTGATGTTGGGGGCGATGCCTGCGAGGCGGACAGACACACAGCCACCCCTGAAGCCCTTCCTGGTGCCCAGTTGGAGCTGAAATGCCCCCAGAGCATGGGGGGGTTCCCAACCCCATGGAAGGGTTCCCCAAGCTCCCTGTGGAGCCCAACCCAGGGGGTCCCAGGCACATCCCACCCACTGCCCGGGCTCCAGAGGAGGTGGGGGCTGGCACCTACTAGTCACGGCCAGGTATGTGGTGGTCTGCACCTCGCCAGCCGCGTTGCGGGCGAAGCACTGGAACATGCCGGTGTCATCGGGGACCAGCCCAGTGATCTGCAGGCTGCCGTCTGCCAGGAGCTGGAAGCGGGACAGCTTCTCCAGGCGGATGAGGGCAGCGTCCTTGTACCAGGCCATCTCTGGGGGGGGAACGCCTGCAAGAGCCGTGGCCACATCAGGAATGGAGCTGTGGGGGCACAGGGAGGGAGGCTGGAGAATGGCTTACCTTTGGCTTGGCAGGGGATGGCCACCACCTTCTCCATCTCGGCCGTGATGTGCCTCTCCGGCTCCTTGACGAACTGTGGTGGCTCTACAAAGGGAAGCCCAGTGATGGGCAGGGGGTTGCGTTAGAGCTGGGGTCCTCCAGACCCACCACCAAACCCCCCCCCCCCCAGTGACTCCTGCCGGTCCCTTCCCCTCTCAGCCCCGGGGCTGAGACTGCCCCAACTCATTGCTTGTGTGGTTTCAGCTGCCCGCAGCCCAGGTCTCACCCAGGACGGAGAGGTAGGCGCCCTCGGCCACGGCGGGCACGCTGCTGCTGCGGAGCACGGCCTCGCACTCGTAGTAGCCACTGTCGCCCAGCGCAGGGTTGAGGATGGTGAGCCGGCGGCTGTAGTCGCTGATGCCACTGGAGAGGGGCACCCCGTCCTTCTTCCAGATGATGTGCAGCTTGATCAGCGGCCTGGGGGGGCCAGCAACACGTCGAGAGCAAGCCCCCATCGATTCACCTACCTCCCTCCATCCCGCAGGAGCCAGGAGCCCTGGTGGGAAGGGACCTGGGGGTGCCCACCCCTGGGCCAGGTGATGCCAACGGGAGATGTCCCATCCCCATCCCATCCACCCCACTGCTACTCGCCTGGCGTTGGCCACGCACTCCATGGTCACCTCCGAGGTCCCGGCCACCACGCTGGTGTTCCTGGGTGGGACAATGATGGTGGGTGCAATGGGATCAGCCGGGCCACCCACGTCTGGGGAGAAGGAGGCCAGAGGGACAGCCATCAGCACCCATTGCCCCCCGCTCGCCTCCGGGGTGCTCCAGCCCCCAGTGAAGCTGGTGGGGCACCCAAAGCCCTGTGCCCACTCTGCCTGGTATGGAGAAGATGAAGGTGGCAGGGACCAAAGGGCCACGGGCTCTGCTCTCCTGTGGGAAGGATGGGCAGGTCCAGCCCATCACCATGGCATCAGGGTGCCTTCACCACTCTCCCTATGCCCTCTCCACTCAGGGCACCCTCCCGGCCCCCAGCCGGCGTGGCAGCACGTGGCAGGGAGGAGGGAGAAGGGGAGTATATAAAGCAAAATGATTGCAACAATAAAAAACCCTCATGTAGGCGCCGTAAAAACGCGATCGGCTTGAAAGCTGCTGATATAGCTGAATCCATAAACATGGGCTCCAGGTTGTTTATTGCGCACCGGGACGGCGAGGTACAGAAAAACAGATTAATGGGGCAGGAGGGGAAGGGGGACAGACAGAGCCCTCTGCGGGAAGGGATAACCCCCCCATGGAGCAGCAGGAGGGGAGACAGGATGAGAGTACCTGCAGGACCGATGTAACTTTGGGATGTTTTCCCTGGGACAGGCTGTCACCACCTGAACCCCTCGGCCAGATCCTTCAAGGGGACCGGAGGGACGGGGCCACAGGGGTGTCCCCCAGGCAGGGGCTGATCCTGGGCTGAGAGGGGGACACATGGGGACGAGCGGGGCAGGGTGTCCCCCAGCAAACGGGGCTACATGGCACCGTGCCGTAGCCCAGTCCCAGGGCACGGCCAGATCCAGCGCCGGTGACGGGGACGGTGGGGGCGGCTCTGCCCGGGATGCAATTAGCGCCTGCAGCACAGCCCAAAGCGCCGAAATAAATTTTGAGGCGGCTGAACTGTTAAGTCAGCAGAAGCTGGAGCCTCCGAAGAGATTTACTGCAAATAAAACTTGGGGGCGAGCCAGGCGGCGCAGGGGGGGAGCGGGGCCTGGGGCGGGGGTGGGTGATGCCCCCCACACTCACTGGCCACGGTCAGCGTGATGGGCTGGCTCGTCTTGTTGTCCCCGTTCTTATCATTCACCGCCTGCACGTAGTAACGGCCCGCGTCCGGGGCCACCGTGGAGAGGATGACGAGGGTGTTCTGCAGCGTGATGGCTCTGCGGGGGCAAGGGGGCAGCGTGAGGCGGGGATGCGAACCCAGTGGGGACACCGATGCGGGGAGCTGGGACCCTTTTTCCCCCACCCAGCACCCACACCGGCCTCGGGGCACCCACATGGGACAGGCACAGCCCCCAGCCTTCCTCCCGCCTGCCCCAGGCACCGGCACCCAGATGGGGGGCCAGGGCCATGCTGGGACCAAGCCCCACACCCCCCCGTGCCGCACGGAGCACATCGGACAGTGCAGATTAATAGGTCTTTTTTATTTTTTTTTTTACTTTTTTTTTCTATGGAACAATTTAATCTGCTGGAAACATAAAATGGTTTGGGGAATATATTTTTTACCATTAAATATGAGATAAAGGAGTTTTATCTCCTCAATCCTGCTTTGCAAATAGAAAGGAGACCAGTTCAATTCCTGCATAATGTGGGTTACAAATTCAATTCCCGCAGGCTGCGCCTGCCAGCATCGGGCTTGCGGCTTTGGCGGCACCGGGGTCTGCCGCAGCCCCACGGGGACGCCCGGCACACGCCTGTGTGCCGTGCCCGGCTCTGCCACACGCGCTGCCGCCCCGGTGCGTGCTGCGCCCCTTTCGCCCGCCTTCCTCCCTCTTATTTTCATTTTTTAAAAAAATAAAATCCATTTCCCCGGTGACAGAGCCATTTGTCGCCGAGCCGGTCTCTGGGTCTTAGCACGATGTGCTCAAGACGCCTGTTAAACGTCCTTATTGCAAGGACAACAGCAGCCGAGGGAAACGCAGCCCCTCCAGATGCTGGGGGGATGCTGGGGGGTTGCCGGGGGGGGCGCCCGGGGAACTCACATGCGGCTGCTGGGGGAAATCTTCCGTCCGTCACGAAACCAGGTGACCTGGGGCTGGGGGAAGCTGGCGATGCGGGGCGCACGGATGACCGCCGCCTCCCCGTGGGACACGCTCTGCTGCGTCTCGCTGTCCTCGAAGCTCCCCATGTCTGCGAAATGTGCAGGAGAACCACGTCAGGGGCTGGGGAGGGGCTGGCAACGCACCCGGGGACCCAGCAGGGTCCGGCCCCGTGTCCAGCTGGGGAGCAGGCTGGAGGCCACGGGGACGGGCTCCCCCAGGGGACGCAGAGGGGCTGCCCTGGGGTCTGCTCCCTGCTCAGCTGGGGCGGCTCGGCTGGCACAGGGCATGGGATGGTGGTGGGCATCCATCCCAGGATCCGCCCCTGCAGTACCCGGAGCTGCACAGCCCCCTCGCCCCCATGCCAGGCTGGGAACCCCTGCTCTGGGTCCCCCACCAAGGATGGGGAGCAGTGGCAGCGAGGAGGGCTCAGTCCCGGGGCTCCCCGGCATCTCTCCCTGCCGCATCCCATGGCTCAGTGCTGGGAGCATCCCAGCACGACCTCGGCTCCACGTCCCTCTGCCTTCCTCCTGCCCGGCCGCTCGCAGGCTGGAAGCGTGCAGCNAAAACATGTAAAGAATCTTTTTTTAACGACTTTGCCATTATCATTAGTTGTTAGCGCAGCTGCCTTACTAATTTCTCATTAGCTTCCTGATTTGTCATGGCTCCTCAGGAAGGGGTTTAAGGGGATGGGACTGGGGGCATCCCGGAGTGGAGGGATGATGGAGATGGGCAAGTCCCCTGGGGCACAGAGCCACTGTCCCAGGGCACAGCACCCTCCCGTCTTGCCTAACCCCCCTGTGGTGCCTCCGCATCGCCCCCCACCGCAGACCCCCACGGTCTGCCCCATCCCGTTTGGGTCTGCTGGTTTGCAGGATCCGTGCGGAGCCTCCAGCCCGGCTGCTCCCGGCCCTGCACGCTCCCGTTTGCTCTCAGGAACGATCACAAATGCTGGTTGCTTTAACCGCTCGATGCAGCCGGGCAGGAGCGGGGCCATTTTCACACCACAAAGCGTTTCCCACCCCTCCAGGGAGCCAGAGCCACTCGCTTGGACGCGGTGCTGGGGCTTTCCCGACCCCGGCGCTCTCTGCCTGCACCCCATGCTTTGTCCTGCCCATGGGTTGCCCCCCCCCTGCACCCCCAACCACCACGACCCGACCTGCGGGAGCAGCAGAGGCAGCAGCAGCCCTGTCCCTGCCAGCATCGCCTCAGGGATGCTCCGGACTCGTGTGTGCTGGCCACGGGCTGCACCGCGCACCCGCGCCGTCCCGCGGCGCTGCGGGGCTGGGTGTCCCCCGCCGGTCCCCAAGCCGGGGCTGTCACTTACAGGCCACCTGCACCTCGGTCTGGCGCTGCAGCAGGGCTCCCATGCGGTTGCGGACGATGCAGCGGTAGAAGCCGGCGTGCGTGCGGTCCAGCGACGTGATCATGTACCTGCGGGAGAGAGGAGCCACCTCAGCACACGCCACGACTGACCGCCATCCACCCCAGCGGCATTGGGGGGGACATCCAAGTGACCGCCACAGCCCCTGGAAGAGGCTGCAGGTCCTACACAAGGCAGGTTGTGTGCATGTGTGTGCATGTATGTATGTGCACGTATCTGCATGTAAGTGCGTGCTGGGGGGGACAATACAGTGGCCCTCGCTGCCACAGAGGGACTCGTGGCCACCCACACAGGAGGTGCTTTCACTGCATCACGCGCATGGTGTGAGCCGGTGGCCATCGCCCACCCGGTGCAGGGGGTGGACGGTGACTCACCGCCACGAGCCGGAGGCGATGGACAAGCGGCTTTTAGCTGTCAAAAGCAGAGGCGGCTGGTGGGGACCTGGCACCCGCTGTCCTGACCCCTGTGCTGAGCCCCGCCGGGGTCTGCCGGCATCGCTCCACCTCGGCCCCGCACGTGGTCAAGCCAGCACCACTCCGATTAGCCGGGGCTGAGCCGCCTTATCATCTCCAGTGCCCAGCCGCTGCTCTTATCAGCCGCCAGTGCCCGCAGCTGATAAGCAGATAAAGGAAATAACCACATCTCAACTCACTCACCACCCCCGAGGATCCCTCGGGTCGCCAAGCTGGACGCCGTTGCCACCAGACCTCCCACACCCTCAGGAGGGATGCCAGTGCTCCTGCTCCATCACCCCCCAAAATGGGCTGGACCCCCCCAACACCGGCCTCGCAGGCGGTTGACCCCGGGGGGCTGAGCAGGCACCGCAGCGTCACCTTCCCCGGTGGGAGCGCTCCACGATAAAGCAGAAAGGGAACAAATAACCAAGCTCAACCCTCCTTGCCCAAAATCTAATCTTGCATTAAAACCTGCCGCGGGCTGTTTCGGCAGAGCTTTGTTTGTTCTTTTGATAACTGAGCGTAAATTAAACTTTCATAAGACACGAGGAGCACATTCCCTCCGCCGAGAAGTGCGGCAGGTCCCTGTGCCCACCTCCCCGCAGCGGGAGATGGTGCGGGGGACACGGGGCTCCCGCCTCGCCCAGTGGCACCACCGAGCCGGGGTGGGCACCGCGGGGCTGGCATCAAACCCGCTGACACCCATCCACCCATGTGGCGTGCCAGGGGTCACCTGTCCCCGTGGGAGAAGGGGAAAATGCCCTTTGGGAATAAGTCCTTGAGTGTCACAGCTGATATTTAAAAATGATCCCCAGAGGCTTTAAATAAGATATTTCAATTCCGGGGAGCTGTCAGGAACTGATGCGGACACCAGGAGTAATGGGCTCGCTCTCCTTGTGGTGTCCTCGTTAATAAATCACCGGTGCACACAGCGACTCCTAAACACACGCATGCACGTGGACGAACGGACAGACGGATGCTCGGTGATGCTCACCCGCCCACCCAGCAGCGGAGGGACACACGTGGTCCCCACACAGACCCCCTACGCATCCCTCTGCCACGTCCTGGCTGCCACGTCCCCTCTAAACCCTTATCCCGGGAAAGGAAAAGCCCCTGGGACACTCCATGGGACCCAAACTGCCCCCACCCCTGGGGCACCCACAACCAAAGCACCCACCGATGCATGGCCCCACTGGGGCACCTTGTCCCCGCGCAATGAGGTCTGGGGACCTGGGACACCCCCGTGGGCATGGGGAGCTTCATCGTCCCCCGCCCCGATGGGGACATCCCTGCAGCCCAAATTAATAGGGCCCGGCCCCCACGCCCCCGGAGCCGGAGGAGCTATTACGGAGCCGAGGTTTTGCACACACCTAAGTGGCTGAAAATAGCACGGAGAAAGGAAATCAATTACCGGGCGCAGCCTGGCCCGCAGTCATTAACCAAATACGAGCAGAGACTTTGTTCGCCGTCGCTCGGCTTCCACGGAGGCTTTTATCCAAGATCGCTCTGATTTGATTTCCTTCCCCCATCACACCCGGCTGTAAGGGACGGTAACCGATTCCACCCCGTGCTGTGGGCAGGAGGTGAAGTTGCAGCCCCAGCGCCCCATGCAGCCCCCCCTGTTTGAGCGACGGGAGCTGCCACAAGCCCAGGCAGCTCCTTCATGGCCAGGAGCTCCTGGCTCCTCCGTGCCATTCCAGCCTCCTTCTCCTCCGCGTGGGGCCGATCCTGCTGGCCGGTGCCCGTGGGCACATCCCCAAGGGGTCGCTTTGCCCGTCCACCATCCCAGAGACAGGTTTTGCAGCGGGACGGAGGCCCGGCCGTGCTCCCAGCGCAGCCCCTGCTGCTGACGCCGCTGTTCCAGGGGCTCCTTTGGTTTGTATTTAAAGCCGGAGGTTGACAGGGCACATTCTGTGGGGAAAAGCACTTCTGAAGTGAGGACTGACCCGCGCTTCAACAAAAATGGCACTGACAGAAAGCAGCGGCGGTCTCCAGGCTCAGTGGGGAACCGGCTGTGCCCCGCTCAGCCCCGGGGTCAGGGGGGCTCCGGAGCCAGAAGTCCCGTGCCAGGGGACCGACGGGTTTGCAGACACAGCCGGTCAGCGGAAGGCTTTGGCACCGGATGGATGTGACAGATGGATGTGCTGCCCGTCGGGAACGACGACCTCCCCATCCATCCATCCATCCATCCATCCATCCAGCAGCTCCACCGCCGCGAGGCAGGGCACAGATCAGCCATAACCGCCCCCCCCCGCCCCCAGCCATGAAAACCTGCCAGGGCACTGGCAGCACCGCCACGCCACCACCACACACCGCCTGGTTTTTGTAGGGTCTCTGGCAGCACCGTGAAGCCCCGGCGCTCCGGCAGAGCCATGCCCCAGCCTTGGGTGATGCTCCCGGCTCTGTTATTGTAGGGTTGCTGAGAAGCATGGGTCTGACGCTGCCGAATTATTATTAGATTGAAGGGGTGGAAAGGGGCCGGGAAAAGCATCTCCAAAGGATTTGATCCATCAAGTTGAAAGCCAGAAGAGCGCAGAAATCTGTGCGGCTCTTCCAATGCCGCCCAGTAACAGCAACAGCTGGATCGGATTTTGGATATAAGCACATTGGCACAGTCCCCTTTGATTAATATCCTGTGTAACGACTAATTAATTCTAGAGGGGACATGTATTTGAATAGTTACTGTGCGATAATGAAATGTCAAGTGAGCATTAAAACACACTTAGCAAAGGTTTAACGACTCCCAGCATCTGAGCCACGCGTCCCAGCACCTCCGCCCGCCCCCAGCCGCCACGCTGGGCTGCCGCTCAATATCTTCTTAAATAACCCCCCCGGGATTTCATCAGCCCCTGTTAACTGTATTATTGGATCCCAATTAGCTCGTGATTGGAAATGGTTCTGTTTTGACACACGTGGCCGGAGCCGTCGCCTCTCCACTTGCCAGAAGTGTTTCCCTGTGGTCAGGGGAATTTCGCGGGTGCCGGCAGCCCTGTAAATCGCCGCCTCAATTGGCCCTGCCAGAACAACGAGCCATTTAATATTTAATGCCCACGTATTAATCTGCCACCTTCCTCCGGAGCAGGGAGGGGAAAAAGCGCACAAGCCTCGATCCATGTTGTGGCATCCGGAGGGCTCCGGTGTGTCCCTTGCCGGGAGCTCGGCCACCGCTGCCGCCCAGCTCAGGTGGCATCTTCGGGACCAAGAGCCTGTTGCCAGTCTCCCTCCTGGGCTGCCCGAGCCCTTGTAAGGTCCCAGCAAGGAGCTCCCCTCCATCGCCTTCCTCCCGGGCCGCCCCGATGCCCGCACGGCTCCCAGGCACACTGCCCTGCGCCCGGCAATCGCTGCCGCTTGCTCACGCCAACCCCCCCATGTCCCCCTCAAAGCCAAACAAGGCACAGAGAAAGGCAGGAGATGCACGAGCATCACCGGCAAAGCCCACCCCGTGCTCCCCGTTACCATCCCAGCACTGCCCCACCGGCATTCCCAGAGGCTCTGCCGTATGGGCAATGCCGAACGTGAAGCCAGCCAGGCTGGAGCCGCAGGCACCAGGAGCTCACTGCCAGGCTCCCTCTCAGCCTGGCTGCAGCCCTCTCTGATGCTCATCAGCTCCCGTTCATTATATTATCGAATGGCAATTAGCTCCGCAGGGGACAGGGCTGTGCCTCCCACCTGGGCTGGCGAAGAGCCGTCCCAGCCGGAGCAGGGATGTGTTCCCAGCGAGCGCCGACACTGGTCAGGGTCCCAGCAGGGAGATGGGGGCGAGCCGCCCCGTTTGCCCCCAGGTCTGTGTTTTTGAGAGGGTCCTGGCCCCATGTTTTACATAATTTGTGAACAAAGGACAGGCATCAAACATCTGAGACTCCTCAAAAGGCCGTAAAGGCTTGGCGGGGTCCCGTGTGTGCAGCACGCCGTGTTTCCTGCACCCCTGGGGGACATGCACCCCAGAGCATCCCAACCCAGCGACGGAGGGGTCAAAAGAGCCCCGGATCTGCCCCTCCTCGGTGAGCTCATGAAGGGCAGCTCCTGCCCGCCTCCCCACGCATGGAAGCGGATGAGTAGAAGGCACCACATGCTGGAAAACCAACCCCGGGGGCTCGGGGGTCTTGGTGAGGGGCTGAGCTGCGCCCGAGAAACCCAGGGCAGCGCCAGAGGCTCAACCCTGTTTTGCTGGGGGGAGCAAAGCCAGCAAGTGTCGGAGATGTAATTACACTTTTCCAAGCTCCCGGCAAAGGGGATCTGGGCTCTTGGGAAGAGGCGGAGGATCTTTAGTAGCTGCTGGGCTCCCACACCAGCTGCGGAGGGACATGGGGAGAAGAAAGAGAGCTGATTTAGTGGATGGAAGATGCATCTCTATGGATGGGAGTCTGTCCAGAGGTAATCTATGTGTAAGGTAATTTCCGAAGGCAGCAGGACTCGATGCAACCCTTAATAGGACAATCTCATGTGATAAATTACCAGACCCAACTAATCTGCATGTTAAATTTCTTGTATGAGAAATAAATATCCTCAATCCACCAGAGAAGCGCTTTCCTTCTGAGAATTTCATTAAAGACATCAAGCTGCCTGATTTGCATGTTATGATTCCTCGTACGAGGAGAAGTCGGGCTCCAGAGAGCTCGCAGGAGAGCCCGGCACCGGCGAGATTACGCACGGAAAAACAAGAGTTGGCCCCGGAGAGCGCAGTGCCGGCGTGCCGGGGCACGGGAGCGCAGCGCGCCCACAAGCCTCCACCGCCCGCCCTGCCGTCACCTTAACGAAGGTCACAACGGGCATCGGAGGGGATAGGGCTTTGCCGTGGGGTCCCCAGGCACGGGAGGCAGCAGGGGTCCCGCGGGAGAGCTGTCTCCACGCAGCCCACGCAGCGGCGGGCAACGGAGGCAGCAAGTGGGGTGAAGGCAGGCTGGTCCCCGATCCCCCACAGAACCCAGGGATGCTCCTGAGGGGAGACGGTTCCATGCACACAGACAGCCAGGCTGGTCCCTGACTCCTCATGGTCCCCAGGGATGCTCCCGAGGGAGGACATCTCCACATGTGCACAGAGCCAGGCTGGTCCCCAATTCCCCACGGTCCCCAGGGATGCTCCCGAGGCGGGATGGCTTCATGCACACAGACAGAGCCAGGCTGGTCCCTGATCTCCGGTGGTCCCCAGGGATGCTCCCGAGGGGGAATGGCTCCACGCACACACAGAGCCAGGCTGGTCCCCAAATCCCTCCGTGGTCCCTGATCACACTGGATCCCCAGGGATGCTCCTGAGGGAGGATGACTCTGCCTGCACACGGAACCAAGCTGGTCCCCGATCCCACCCCTGGTTCCCAGGGATGCTGCCGAGGGGTTGGCTCCACCTGCACGCAGCGGGACTGCCTTGACCCTTGCTAGCCCGTGGCCAGGGGAGCTGCCGAGCCCATTCCCCACCTGCCCTTCGCTGCACGCCAACAAGTCTCTCCGGTAGCAAGCTGGCGGCTGAATCTCTGCGGGAAGGAAAGGGCGGTCGCCATGGAAACACACTGCCAAACTGGGAGAGCGGCTCCTTCCCTCAAAACACAGCGTGAGCTTGTCCGACCATCAGCCGAGGACAAACCGGGGTGGTTTGTGGGGAGCGTGGGGCTGAGGGGTTGCGAGTCCCAGCCCCCCAACCCCCAGGAAAATGGATAAAAAGCAGGACGGCAGTAGCAGCCAGGGGTGCCAGCGGGATGCCCTGCTGCAGGAGAGGATTTGGGGAGAGAGGTGAGGATGCCGATGCCAAAACACTCGGTGACACACCATCCTGGCTGGGAACCGTGAGGTGATGCCACCACGTCTGCTGGCTCCCCAGCCATGGCTCCCCACGGCAGACGGCCCTGCTGCAAAGCACGGTGCATCCCGTCACGGGCACAGCCAGGCCCTGAGGCAGGTCCCTCCTGCCCCCGGAGTGGGGACACGCCAGGGGGTACATGCCAGCCCCAATCTTGGGGGGAACGGGCTGCACCCCGCATCCCTCACCCATGCTGCCGATGCGCCCACAGCCATTCTTGGCCCCCACACGGATAGGAGCATCCCTGAGCCTCCGGGGCCTTCAGCACCAGCCCTCCTCTCTCCAAGGACTACTCTGTTTCTAAACTCGTTAACTTTTAATTACTACCTTCCCACTGCCTGAGCAGCCTGGCTCTGTGCCACCAACATCTCTATTAAAATTCAATTTCTGCCCATCATAACTAATTTTGGTACGTCGCCTTCCTCACCGGCAGCGTTCAATTCCAGGCAAGAAGACGTCCAAACTCGCATCTCCACACATCAGATCCCTGCGGGGACGCGGGGATGGGCAGAAGGAAGCTGATGCTGCCAGGTTGTGTCCTCGCTGCGGAGAGGACGGGTTAAAGCCAGGCAGCGATTTGCATAGAGGCTGTTTGCTTCATTAGCTGCGGCTGGGTTTGTTTGGGTTTTCCCCTTGTGTTTGTTTATTTTCTCGCTTCCTTAATCCTTTCTGGCTCCATGCTGTAGCCGGAGGTGGGGGCCGGGGGCTCAGGAGTCACCTTGGCGTGGGGCTGTGGGGCTCCAGAGCTGCCGGGCATCCCCCAGCAGCACAGGGACATCAGTGCTGGCCCCTTCCCTACAGAAGGGTAAACTGAGGCACGGAGCGAGCCCCGGGGCAGACCCAAGAGTCCCTGTTTGGAGGTGCCCCCAGGCACCCCGACCCGCTCCAAGGATGGGGCAGAGCCCAGGGCTGGGGTCCTGATGTCCTTCTCCTGCCCAGCGCTGTGCGGAGCCCCTGCATGGGCTCTGTGTCCCCCCATCCTGCTGTCACCACCAGCCCCACAATCCCATTTGAGGGCTGACGTGTCGTATTATTCCCACCGCAGCCAATGCAGCTCCCGACAGGCGGGAGCTGCGGGAGCGGCGGGGCTCAAGAGGTCTTCCACCCTGGGGGTAGGGACAAGGGACCCCCCGTCCCACGGGGCACCCAGCACCGGTGCAAATGCCCAGCACTGAGCCTGGGGCACTGGGGCCATCGCAGAGCTGCAGGCACCGTGGTTTGGTGGGGGACAGCCCCTATTTGTCCCCAAGGATGGCCAATGCTCCAGCACCCAGCGTGGCACCATGCTGAGGAGGGGACCAAGCATCCAGCATGGCACACGGTGCCAGGGAGGGGACCCAGCATGGCACACGGTGCCAGGAGGGGACACAGCACCCAGCACAGCACACAGTGCCAGGGAGGGGACGTCACCCAGCCACACTGTCTGCGTTCCCGGCATCCCGGAGCAACCCCACGTTGCTACAGCAACACGAAGCCTTTGGATTCAATGCTTTTAAACGGGGAACGGCTTGTTTCAGGCTGAATTATTGATTAAAACAGAGAGGATGACACACACACATGGAAAAGACGGCGAGAGGTGCCCGGCTTGATTTAGAGGCGAGCTCCAAGCAGGCAGTGACATGGGACCAGCCGCTCTGCGGCAGCGTTAGCCGGCGCACAGGGCTGGATGCCCGAACCTGGGGCATCTCTTGTGCTGCCCTTTCTTGCCCCTTTCCCGGGACGGGCCGTTCTCGGGGCGTCACGAGCCGGCTGTGATCTGTGTCCCGGTGTTAAACGCGCTTGTGCAAACACCTCCTTGCCAGTGTTGACCCGCTTAAATCCACCGTTTGCTCTCCAAACAGAGGCGGCAGCTCCCGGCACGCTAAACCCCTGCCGCCGCGCCGGGAGAGCATCCTCTTGCGTGGGGACCGGCCATGCCCGCTATGCTGCCCGGCGTGCCGGGTGGGATTCGCCCCGGATGCTCCATGGGGACTCACCGGTACTCCAGGGAGAACTTGGTCAGCTCCCGGCTGTTGTGCAGCCACTTGAACTCGAGGGGCCAGCTGCCCTCCGCCATGCACGTCAGCACCAGGCGGTTGCCCTCCAGGTGGACCTGGCTCCGCACCGGTTCCGTCTTAAAGTACGGGGAGACATCGTCTGCGGAGAGAGGAGGGAAAGGGGGTGAGAGACATGCCCGGCCCCACAGCCCGCCAGCCCCATAGCCTGCCAGCCCCATGGCAGCAGGACCGCTTCATCCCGCATTCAACCATAGCCCAGCGGTACATGGGCAGGGGGATGCTGGCAGCCACCTCCCCATCCCCCTGTCCCAGCCAGGGCCCCCACACCCTTCCCCTGGCCATTGTCCCCCCCCGGCCCGACCCGAGCCATTTCACAAGCCTATCGACAAGAGCTTAGCCCATCTAGGGTTTATCTAAGCTGCTTGCTTTGCTTTTTTCCCGGCTGCCTTTGTAGCGTTTCAGAAGCACTGAGCTTTTAACTCGGGGGGTGAAGGGGGCGGAGGGGCTGGGAGCGGAGCGAGACATAAACACTTACTCCTCTCCTGTTTTATTTGCTAAGTAAAACTATAAATCGAAACACACAGCTCCATTTTCTGCTTAACAAATGGAAGCCCTTTTACTTCAAAGACACATTCATATTCCCCAGCAGCTTTCAAGTGCGCTTTCAATCACGGCTTTGGGTCTTTTCTTTGGGGTAGGGCTCCGCTTTCTTGCGCGAGCTGAATTCCTGCCACGGCTCCGCGCGCCTTGAGCTGGCACAAAAGCACTGCCTGTGCCCGTGGGCTCAGCCTGCTCCGCCGCCCCGTGGGGTGTCACGAGTTTGCAGGGGCTCAGAAGCACACAGACATTGACAGACCCAGGCTGGGGGGGGTCCCTCTCCTCTCCTCCCCAGCAGTGCCCGGCTCTTGCGCATCCCGAGGTGCCAGCTCACTGCACCCACGTAGAAATGCCCATCTGATTTACACCCGGCTGCCCCGTCCTGCCTGTCCCCAGGGCGGGCACGGTGGTGCTAAATGCCAGGCGAGTCATTAGGCAGGGAAGGAGCAGCTGGTGGCTCCTTAATTTAATCCTCCTCTCTGACTTTCAGCAGCGCTGGCTGCTGTGGGCAGCCCTTATCCCAGTGCCCCAGCCCCACAACCAGGCTGGATCTGGACATCGGGGCACTCCCAAAAGCAGGTGTGTGTCAGCGGGGTCGGACCCTGCAGCAGCCCAGCTCCCCAGCAAGCCCCAGATGCCATGGGGCAGACGGGTGCCCTGGCTGGGGGGTTTGGCACCAAGGGCAGGTGGCTGCGAGCCCGGCCCGTGGCTGCGAGGTTCCCCAATCTGGAGAGCTCATGGCAGCCCTGCGTCGGCTGAGCTGCGGCTTTCGGGATGCTGGAGAACTGAGGGACACCTGGCACCGCTGGGGACAACCAAGCTGGGCTCACGGGGACACCCAGGGGCAGGATCACGGCATGTGGCACCTCTGCATGCATGTGCATGGGGGTGCGCACACATGTCCCCACCATGGCGTGGCTGGAGATTGACCTGCGACGCCAGGGCTTCGCTCACGTCAGGCTGGAGACCTGTGGGATTACGGCAGCCCCCGGCTGGGGCCGTGGCACAGCCAGGTGCCAGCTGTGGGGTGAAACACCTCCTGCATGAAACCAGTAAATGAGCCATGGACCAGACCGGGCTGGGCTAGATGCAGCCAAAGCATCGCTGTAGCAAGGACCCATGGCAGAACAGACTGGTCCCCAGGCACTGGTGATGGTCACACATGCACGGGCCGCACTGGAGAGACGGACTGCGGGGCTGTGCTGCCAGGACCTGGCCCAGAGCATCGGGGCTGAGACCTGTCATATTCAGTGCATGCCCCAGCTGAGCCCAGCACCCAGCGCCGGCGGAGGGAGGCGTTTGGGGGGCGCTTGGGAGGCAGGGTGCTCCTGGCGCACTTCCCCTTGGGCCCGCACGCCGTTTGCATACATTCTAATTTGATTTTAAGCAGCTAAGGCTCATCTCGCTTTGAAGCGCCAGAGCCATCTGTTCTGCATTAAGGGGTGAAAAACGGCGCAGAGGAGGAGAGGCGGCTCCTAATTCCACTATTGATCGTGCAATCGTTATCCACCCACGAAGGTCACGGCAGCCACCTCGGACCAAGCAGCTCCCCAGTGCCCCCCCAGCGCCTCCGCTCCCCTGGGGAAGCCAAAGCCGGGGGGACCTCACCTCTCCCACCGTCCTGGCAGCAGGACAGGCCATGGCACCACCAAACCGGGGTGCACAGGGGTGTCCCCCACCTCCCGGCCCCCCCGCAGAGCCAGCATGGATGGGGGCTGCGATTCCCCCCATCCCGGACCCGGCAGGAGGGTTCCCGGTGCCTGACAGCCACGTCCCCCCAAAAACGAAGGGTCATGACTGCTAATTCCACCTCTCCCCCATCTGTTGTGACTGTTTACACTCCACTTGCTAATTAGAGACTAATTAGTTGGTGCAGAAATTCATCACTTTCCAAACACAGGCGGCAGTGAGAGGCGTCCCCGGCAACATCTGCACATCTGCCGGTGGCACGGGACGACGCTGAGCTCCCCGGGTGCCGTGCCGTGCTGTGCCAGCTATGCCAGCCCAGCACGGTCCCCTCCATGCAGAAAGGTGCCACCAAACCACGCCGTCCCCATCCTGCCCGCGGGGACTGAGCAGTGCAGGGGACGCTGCCTCCTGCTGAGCCGCCAGCGGCGATGGATGGGATAAACGGGATGCCAAGTGTTGGCAACAGGGAAAGGGGATGGAGACGGGGATAACACTGTCTCTCTCCCTCCACTGCCGATGACATTTTAATGCCAGGACCTCGCAAGGCACTAATCCTGCCTAATGGGATCAAAATCTTTGCCCCTGCACTTTATTTACATAAGGACCACCAGGAGCTGGGGCTGAGCCCAGTGCATTAGCACTGGGAGCGGGGGGTGCCGATGTAGGGCAGGGGGCCCCGGCCTCACCAAAAGAGCAGTAATGGATCCTAATTCCCCGACGTAAGGGGCGAGCTGGGAGCTAAGCTCCCCCCCCCCTCACTCCCCAGCTTCAAATCCCTCTTGATGGGAAGGGATGGGGAGTTTTAAGCCTGGAGGAATCCGGGAATATCTGCCAAGGGCAGGGCTCTGCCAGGCAGCTGCTGGGGGCGGAAGGAGGGTGTGACCCCCCCCCCGCCATGTTCGGGGAACCCCAGCAAGTGGAGACAAGATGGGGATGGGGGCACAGGGTCCCCCCCATGGCTGTGCCCCACTGCTGCCCGCCCCAGCAAAGGNTGGGGGGTTGTGCCCCCCCCCCGCCATGTTCGGGGAACCCCAGCAAGTGGAGACAAGATGGGGATGGGGGCACAGGGTCCCCCCCATGGCTGTGCCCCACTGCTGCCCGCCCCAGCAAAGGACCGGCAGCTTGTGGGACACCCGGGTCCTTCTCCCATCTTTGCTGTGGATGCTTCACATGAGCACCGCACGGTGACAGCAGGGGGGGACCACGGCCCCCCCCCCACCTGGGTTCAGCCCTTGTTCAGCACAGGTTCACCACCCCACTGCCCCTCAGGGACAGGGGGTGACATCCAGCCTCTCTCCTCCCCAGCTCGATAACCAGAAGCCGATCAGCCCAGCACCCGTTCCTGCTAATTGACATGAACCAGGGTGAGAAGCAGCAGGATGCACCAGGCGGAGTCCCCCGAGATGGTGGGATACCCCGAATCCGGCCCGCCTGCCCCTGCGGGCTCCAAGCACCCGACAGAGCCCAACCAACACCGGGTATCAGCACTCATCGCCATGCCCATCGCCTCGGCCACCCCGCACCGACACCCGGCTGGGACGAAATGACACGGTCGCCTCCCTCCCTTCCCCATCAGCCCCTCGGGATGCACTGGGGTGTCCCCTGGTGCACCAGGGCAGCGCTGGAAAGGGATTGCTCCGCTGTCTGCATCCCCCCTGGACCATGGGAGGGGGGACAGAGCTGTGTCCCCGGTCCCCCAGGCTTTGCAGGACTTCCCCATCCCTCCCAGGGCAGCACTGCCCAGAAAGCAGGATGGCAGCGCGCTGGGGACACTGGTGGGGATGCTGGCACTGCCACCCAGCTGCCCTGCACTCCCACTCCAGCCCCCCGTGCCCCCCCCCAGCACAGGGAGATGGAGCTAAATCTCTTCTGCATCAGACTATCGCTGGCACTCCACAGCACGAAGAGATTAAAAAACAATAAAGAGAAAGCTAAACCCTCCGCTATAATTACCAGCCTTTAGCCACCAGCGGAGGCAGGGAGGGAGGGAAGGAAGGAAAAAGGGCGAAAAAGAAACAGAGAAGAAGAAATCCACTAAAATTTTAATAGGAACCACTGCATTTAATTTAACGACACATTTTTTCAATTACCAGAATAATTGTTTTATTCATAAAACGAGTTTCAATAAAGAGGGTAATTTTCCTTTGTTTTTATTATTCATTTGTGTAACATATTCGCGGC
>VXBH01007808.1:37747-55770 GCA_013400035.1 Rynchops niger
CCGACAGCACTCAAAGCATCATCACACAGTCCCTGGGAAGGGGACACAGTGTGTCCCCGAGGTAACTCAAAAGCAGAACCGATTCCACTGGATTATGAAAGCAAACGTTTTAGGGTTCTCGAAAAATAAGAGCTCTAACCCCAAAGATGAGCTAGCGGCACCTCCCAGATAACATACCACCTCTTCAGGCCTGATCCTGCAATTCCTCAAGCCCAGATCTCCCAACAGGATCAGGCCTTCAAAAACGTCTGTGCTTGATGCCAGTACAGTGCCTTGCATTTGGTGGGGTAGAGCATCTCAGTCAGGGCTGCTACCAAGCATTAACACTCAAGGACCTACACCATCTGCACAGAAGGAAATACCCACCCTGAATGCTGGATCAGCCTCCTGAGCGCACACAGTACCTCTGAGACAAGGGACCTAGACGGATCAGGGTGAAATGAAAGCGTGAGCAGATTAGCCTGAAGCCAGGCCCAGCACCGCCAGGTCAAATCAGGGCAGGGACAGAGGGAGCACTCTCCCACAGGCATCGATACCACTGTGTGCGCTAGTGCCCGGGCACGGGTGTGCATTTCCACTACATTATACACACTCACGTGTAAATCACACACAGCCCTCAGGGGGACAATGCCTGTGTGCACATTGTGTATTTGGAGAGCTACTGCCAAATTTCCCATCGACCTCTTGAAGAGAGACTGAACAATAACCCAGCACTTGCCCACCCCAGCATTAATCAGCTCCGTGGCTGGCATTCTCAACCGAGATGACGGGGATCGATGTGCTGTGGGAGGCTGCAATCCTGGCTCGCCCCTCGAGGAGGTGTTTCCCAGCGCTGGCTGGAACAAGCAGAGGGAGGAAGGCTGCCCTGCCAGGGGTGAGCTCAGCCCCCCGGCGCTGGGCTTGGACCCTGCTCCCCAGGCACCAACACTGGTGCTGCAGCGAGAAGCAGCCACCATAATGCTCAGCACACTCCCAAGCCCCTGCGGGATCAGGGCTTTGTTCCATAAAGAACAGGAATTCCTGTCTCCAGGGCCATAAATTCAGCGCCTGCCCCTGGTGCCTGCACTGATTTATGGTTATTACAATTAATCTTGCCGAGGTGTGAGCCGTTTATTACCCACTTGCACAGGTACCTGGTTCCCCACAGTCACCCAGGCAGACTGGCTGAGCTCTGATCTTGCAGCAGTGCTCCCACCAGAGCACGTCCTCCCTCCCAGCCCCGGCAGCACCTCCCTACCCGCTCCGTACCAGCTCTTCCCTGCCCAAATCCATCCAAGCAGGAGCAAGCTCCAGCACGCAACAGCCACAGCTGCTGCCAGGAGCGGGTGGAAAAGCCAAGAGCTGCCCTGTACAATGTTGGCACATCCTGGGGATCAGAGACAGCAGGCTCTGGTGGCACCCACATTGCCACCTACCCAGTGACCCTGAGGAGATGCCAGGCAATGCCTGGGTGGGAGGCTGCAGCCCCCATGTGCTGCTGGGTCCCCCCTGCGCCACACAGGGCAGCCCCGTCTCTCCATCCCCCATGAGTTTTGGCCCCATCCTCCAGCAACATCACATGCCGCATTGAGAATCTCAACTTCTGAGCCACGACATGGGGCAGTGTCACTTGTAATTACACAGGGAATCACGACGATGCACGCACATGGACCAGATGGGAGCCACGTCGCATTGCCTCACCGAGACTCTTCTGGAAGGGGTGGAGATGCACAGGTCTCCAAGGGCACATCAGGGTTTGGGCTCCTCTCTAGCAACCCCTGACCCCTGGTGCGGGGGGCTCCAGCCCCCGACAGCAGCAGCACGTCCACTGGCCGCTGCTGGAGACCTCGGCTAATGAGGGGTTCTCCTTGCACAGCTGCCACACCAGCCCCGCGGGCAGCAGAAACCCGCCTCAGGCCTATTTGTAGATTTGAAAGCTGTTATTTTGCCTCTTGCTTGAAGAGGGCGCATCAAAGTCAAACCTAAAATACGTCGCTGGGCTTGAATTAAAAACTCTTGTCTGAAACCAAGGCGAGTTCCAAAAAAGGATCAAGGCTTTATTTGAAAGTCTTTGCTGGGAAGTCAGGCACTTCGGGGACAGAGAGACAATGCTGTCCAAAGGACAACAGCCAAGAGCTTCCTTCGGCCGTCCTCAGCATCCTTCATCTTCCTTGGATGAGGCACTGGCTCAATCTCAGCAGCATCGCTGTTCCCTGAGCACAAGAGCAGCATCCCATGGGGAGCACCATGCCCCCTCCGAGCTCCCTGCTCTGGGAAGCGCAAGGAGAGGCGAGGCTGGAAGCGCTGCCCATGAGTGAGAGACTCCAGGAGCTCAGTCATTTTCCACTATCAAAGGGGAGAGGAGGCAGATGTAACCACAGGCTGCCGGCACCGGGAAGAGAAATTGGATAATGGAGGCTGTGCAACCTTGCAGACAGAGGTATAACAAGCTCCCACGGGCAGGAGCTGAAGCCAGAACTATCCAGACTAGCAATAAGGTGCACATTTCTAACAGCAAGGATAATTGACAGGCTGCAGCAAGGCTCCCCAATACTTTTTTTGTAATTAAGATGGGAAGGGGCATTTTAATTTCTCCAGCAGGATCTGCTCTCCTGGAATAGTTAATTCAAGGTAGTGCTGTGGCCCACAAGCAGTCTTTGCGATCTGTTAACTCCTCTTTTTAAACTTGGGCTTCGGACGGGTCCCTTGTCCCCAGAACTGTGGCGTGGGGCGAGACACAGCCATCGCACATCTGAGACCACGAGGATGTTTCCCAGCCCCCGGTAGGGCCACACAGGCAGGTGCTCCATTTTCGGCAGGACTAAAGCTGCCTCACCGTGAAGGGCATCAAACAGGGCCCCACACTGCCCTCAGATGCTGGGCCAGGGGCCTCCAAACCAGCTCAGAACAGAAACACCTTAAATATTTGATGTCTTCAAGAAAAATACAGGGAGAAGGAGTAGCAACAGGAGCAAGCCCCCTCCTTCCTGCCAGCGCAGCTCCTCTTCCCGGCCTGGAGCTCTCTCCCAGCATCAGCTGCTTGGAGCATCTCAGCCCAATTAAGATCTTCCTTCAAGCCCAAAGCAAGACTGCTCCACACGCCCCCCCGGCTCAGTGCTGGGGGCTGCAGGGCTCCGAGCTGGTAGAGAGCAGAGCAAGAGCATCCCCCCAGCCATGGCTGCAGGAATCCAGTGGTCCCTGAGCAGGATCCGGCTCTTCCCCGCGAGTGTGGTTGTTTGGGAACAAGACAAGAAGGGTCAGAAGCTTCACAGGGAGACTTGCCCGCAACCGCCATGACTCTGCTCCACCACCATCGGATGGGTCCCTGTACTCAATGAGCCACAGGACAGAAGAGGGGGTCCCGGGCAGCCCTGACCCTCCCCAGACCCTCTCACCAGGGCCCATCGTGCTGCCGACCACATCAGCAGCATCACGAGCTTCTCCCCAGAAGCAACACGCGGCTACCCCAGCACCGCTGACAGGGCAGGAGCAGCACTGCTTGCTGCTCCCACCTCCCTGGGGTGGGACATGGGGACTGGGGGGGGGGCTCAGCCCCGTCCCCACTGAGCCCAACCACCCCTCGCTCCCCCCAAAACATGAGGGTTTTGCACACGCAGCACCGCCGGGCTGGGGACTCCCAAACCCACCGCAGTGCAGAGTCAGTGCTGGCATTAAAGCTCTTTCTGCTGCTCCAAACCACCTCTAATTGAGCACCCCGAGACGGGCTGCACACCTTCCCCTGCGCCGGTGAGCAGGAGCTGTGGGAGGAGAGGTGGCATTAATCCCCGCAGCCATCCCCCGCCAGGGAAACCGGCGGGAACAGGAGCCTTTGCTCCAGCACAAAGCTTTTATCAGCTTTCCCACAGCGCGGCCGGCTCTGCTGAGGAGCTCAGGGCAGCGCGGGCAGAGCAGCTCACGCTGGCAGGGGGGCTCTCCCCCATGAAAAATGCTGGAGGCTGGGGACACTGGATGGATCCCCACATGCGGCTTCAGGCAAGAGGGTCTGTGAACCCCACAGTGGGGGTGAAAAATCATTCCTGAAGCTGCTCCAGACCCACAGCCCTTCCCCAGATGGAAGCTCGCACTGGCAAATCCTCCTCCAGAGCATCTTCGAGGTCACCCAGGGCAGCAGAAGCATTTCTAAATGCAAAACAACCCAAAGCCGCAGCCACGGGACCGGGAGCCCCACAGCTCTCGGACACATCAGCTGCTCCTCCATCACCCTGCAAAGCTGAGCTTTGCTTTTTCTGCCAGCTGGAAAGGCCCAAGAGGAGCCCCCGGGATGGGCTGCGGGGAAAGCTGGCTCTGCAGTGTGCTGGCGGGGCAAAGGTGCGACTTCACCACGGCGAGCTCGGTGCTGGCCCCACAGCCCGAGACCACCGGCGCAGAAACACCCGCTCAGCAGCGCCAGCCCCCCGCCAACAGCCCAGACCTCAAGGCTGATTTTTAAATCAGGAGATTAAAAATTTAAACTAAGGCTCTGGCTCATTTTAACATGATTTCTTAACATTTAAAGGCCACCTTCCTGAGCGTTTCTCAAGAACAGCAGCTGGGGACCAGCCGGGTTTGCTGGGGGCAGATCCAAGACTCTCACTTAATCACACGCTTCTGGGAGCTGAGATTTTAAAGGCGCTCACTGCTGAACCCCACACGCCGGCCAGGACCAGGCTGGGGGTGCCAGGATCTCCCCCCCCAAGCTCACTCAGCCAGAGCATTTGCAATAAACACGTTTCTGATCCCCAGCCCCCTGCGCACCTCAGTATTTGATGCTCAGGGAAAGGGCCTTTTTGTGGGGCTCTCCAGACCTAAAAAGCAAAGGACTTGGGTGGACACCCACTCACTCTTCGGGAGCGTATATCACATCTGTCTGTGCTCCCCCCAGCACCTCCACCTTTGCAGTCACCACACTGAAGCGCATACAGACACATGTGTACCCACAGCAGTCCCACTCGCACCCCACAGCTCAGCGAGCCTGCAGGCAGCAGCTCACAAAAGCAGCAGAAGCAGAAAAGGAAGCAGAGCCCAAAGCCCCTCTTACCAGTCCCCATCAAGGACTACTCATGGCTCATCCCTCATGGAAACGGCTACCTCCTGCCAGCGCCGCCTTGCCCAGGCACTAGGCTGAGCATCCCCAGCCCCACCAGCACCTCAGAGCAGCAACACCAACACCTGGCCACCACAGGCTCATTTAACTCTTCTGCATTAAACCAGCGGATTTAATCCACCTGCAGCTTAAAACCCCTCCAGGTGTGTGCAGGGAGTGACTGCAGCCCCCAGTCCCTGGCTCCCCTGCTTACTACACAATTAAGAGGCAAGGGGGACCCCCATTCCTGGCAGCGGGGTGTCATCGTCGCTGGGGGCTGCCATCCCTGCCTGCAGGATCAGGCTCCTGCCAGGGGGGCGGCTGGCTCCTTCCCCGCATGCCCACAGTGGGCTGCAGCACGTCGGTCCCTGATGTGATACAACTAAGAAGCTGCAGAGAAACCCCCAAAGTGTCTGGCTGCTCCCCAGGGCCACCAGGAGGGGGGCAGGAGGCGGACACCCCCCCCACGTCCTTGCCCCACACACCCCAGCCTCGCCGTGCCCAGCCCGTGCTCCAGCCCATCACACTGCGGGGGCTCCCCAGCCTCCGGCGGGCAGTTTCCCAGCAGCAGGGTGCTTCAGGTGCTGCACTGATTTCCAGCACTACGGGATCAGGTGATAAATAATGAATAATAATAGGAGAAATAGTAAATAATATATTTACGGACTTGCATAATGAATGACACCGAGCACAGGCTGCTCGGGCGATGGCCGGTGCCTGGCAGAGCCGGCTGCCGCAGCGCTGCTGAACTGGCCAAGGGGAGTGGGCGCAAGCGGGGACCCAGGGAGGGGGATGCTGGGCTCTGCGGGGCTCCCAGAGCCTGTGTCCCCCACCAAACACCAGCCATTCGCCGCCCCGCTTGTGTTCCCACAAAGCCCCAGGGGCATTTTAGGGAGATGTAATTACCAGCTCCTCAATCAATCCCGTTAGCAGCAGCAAAACCTCAAAGTGAATTACTCCCTGCTCGTGGGCAAAGAGTCTGGTTGGCATCGGGACCTGGGGGGGGACCCCAACAGGAGGGTCCAGCCCAGCGACCTCCCCGCGCTGAGCCCACCATCCCCGGGTTCGCTGCTCCCTCCGGCTCTGCTGCGCTGCCCCCTCCGGGCCCCGGCTGCTCCCGGAGATGGGGGGCAGCCCTGGGGGTCGCTGCACCCCGAGCATTGCCCTGTGTCACCCCGGGGGCAGCCAGGGGCCGGGGAGCACTCAAACGCTCGGGAAATGGATTCCGGCTGGTTCCTGCCGCCTAATTACATTCGATAAGGGGCCATCGATGGGATTTGCTGTCAATTGTCACCTTGTGCTGAGGGGGGACGAGTTGCGCGAGAGCTGCTGACTCATTAAAAATTAGCGAAGGAAGTGGAGGGCGTTGGGGGGTGATGGGGGCAGGTCTGTGCCACGGGGCTGCTCCGCCAGCACATTTATTCCCACACAAAATAACCTCATGGAAAACAGGCGGAGAGCCCCGGCTGCTGGGTCCAATTCCCAGCCCAACCTCACAGGCAAAGGTTGACTTGGGGAAACCATCCCACCCTCACCCCCTGTGCCTCAGTTTCCCCCTGCCCATGCCTGGGGGAGTTCAGTGGGGCGAGGTCCAGCGCGGCAATGCCAGCTGCCGCCGCGGGCCGCGGGTGAGACGGGCACCGGGACGGGATCACGTGGATGGAGCCCTTCACAAACGCTTCATGCCGCCGCCGCGCCAGCCAGGAGCGAGACGGGGAGAGATCCGTCTTCCTGCCTGCCGGAGAAAATGGCTACATTTCAGATAATTCCAGATAGTAAATTTTTTGAGTCCCTATAAGCTAAAATCAATATTGGCACAACTGTGCGTCATTAAAAACTAAATGAACATGACAAAGCCAAACTGCTGCCTATTAAACAAATGAGTTTTCTATCCACACAGGCACAGCGGGTTATTAAATTCTTTATTACAGGAGCATTGCTTTTTATAAAAGGGGGCGGGAACACGTCGCCCTGCGAGGTGCGCTGCCGTGATGGAGCCGGCGTGTGCCTGCCCTTCCCGTGACAGCGGGGACACGCTGTACTGGGAGCAGAGCAATAGACTGGGCAGCCCTTGGCTTTCCGAGCTCAATGCACCAACCGAGGTGGAGCAGCCCAGCCCTGGCCCCGCGCTCCATCCCGTGGGACCCCCTCCTCGGCCGGGCTTTGCTGCAACAAGGAAAAGCCACCAGGATAAGGGACCTCCGTGGGCCTCCAGCCCTCGGAGAAAGGCTGGGATGTGCTGGATGCAGCGCTGGGCAACGCCAACGCGATGGGAAGGATGCGATGAAAGCGCTCCAGCGACGTTACAGCAATGCAATGATAACACAACACAATGGCAATGCGATGGCCACGCAACGGCAATACACCATCTGGGCTCCCACGCAGGGTGGTGGGTCACCTCCCTCCCTTGCTCTCAAAAACCAATATCATGGAAGGAAGGCTGCACCCTTTCCAGCCCA
The DNA here is from genome assembly GCA_013400035.1 of Rynchops niger. Classification (NCBI taxonomy): domain Eukaryota; kingdom Metazoa; phylum Chordata; class Aves; order Charadriiformes; family Laridae; genus Rynchops; species Rynchops niger. Next base: position 45,269 of record VXBH01007808.1, read on the forward strand.
AATCTCGGAAGTCTTGGGAGTACCCACCATCCTCCCCAGAGACCGGGAGGAGCAGACCCTGCCTGTCACCATCCTCTGCCACCGTCACCCCCCGGTGTCACAGTACAGCCACCTTGGACACACTCTGACAGCAGCCCGCTGCCTTGTCCCCGTGTAATAATTTCAGTGTGTGCCCATGTCCAAGTTCTCACCGCACACTGGGAGGTATAAATATTAATGGGTGTGGGATGGGTGCCGGGAGGGAGAGGGCCAGGAGGGGAGCGGAGGGGGGAGAAGGAGCCGGGTCTGCTTGTCTGCAGTGTGTCACCCCCCCGCATCCCACCCGCACCGAAGCCGCAGGACTGGGGGCTGAGCCGGGAAGCGCTGGGAAAGGTCAGCGTGTTCAGCCATGGAAAGGAGAACGCTGGCGGGCAGCTGCTGGCTGAGTCGCTCACACAAGCGCCAGCGGCTCCGGGGATGCTGGGGAAGGTCTTCCCATCACTTTCCTCCAGGACAGACACCTCCCCACACCAAAACGCAAACAGACACGGGGCCAGCGCAGTGCAACGGGCGCTGGGCCAGCACCCACTGAGCCGGTCCCGTGGGCTGTGCCGAGCTCTGCACCCATCCGCGTGCCATTTGCACCAGCATCGCGTGATTCCAGGTGTCACGCGGTGACATGCACCAGCCCCTGGCCGTGCCCTCCCCAGGGACAGACACCCACCTGGCTGGCTCCGTGCCGGTGCTAACGGAGATCTCTGCAGCCGCAGAGTGGCACAGCGGGCCAGCTCGCCCTGGCTGCACTTGGGCACGGCTGTGCGCCAGGGCTGATGCCCAGGTCCTGCCCTCGGTGGGGCCGGTCAGCCCTTGGCACTGCCCGAAAGCGGGGACCAGCCGCGTTGTGGGCACAGGGGCAGCAGAGCCCCGTGTCCCCATCCCATTCCTGCCTGGCCGGGCTGCTCTTCCCAGCTCCCAGAGACCTGCTCAGGTTTGGTGGTGATGAACCATGCTGACACGCAGATTTATGCCTTCCCCAAGCCGCCCGCTCAACACAAGGGCAGCTGCGGTGATTAATGCTGATGAGCCCCAGGCGAGACCTTCCCCGTCGTCCCCCCAGCACATGCCACTTCCCCGTGCCTCCGCTCTCTGCCTCCACCCTCCAGCACAGCAGCATCCTCCCGGCTCGGCGTGGGGAGCTGTGCCCCGTGGCACTGGCGCGGGATGTGGGATAGCGCCGAGATCCATCATCCCGCTGGGGACAGCACGAAGCAGCCCAGGTCCTTGAATGCACCGGTGGCACCGAGGGCTGTCACTTGGAGACTGTCAGCAGAGTGTGAAGTTCACCTCGGCAAAGAGAAAGAAGTGGCTTAGAAGGAAAAGCCATGGCGGGAGGACGAGCGCAGGATGCGGCCACAGCCCCCAGCCCAAGAGATGCTCCAACGGTGACGGATGGCACGGCGGCATGTGCACCGCGTCCCTCATCTGGGAAGAAACTGCTCATCCCGGGATGCCGGATACGATCCCGCTGCAGACAGGAGTCCATCACGGCCCTGTTGAGCAGCGGCAGAGCCGGCCGGGAGGGGTGGGAGCTGCTGCGGGAGGTTTTATGGGGCCTGAATCAATCAGCGGGAATCCCATAAAAGTCGGTAGGTATAAATGGGCTCCTCGGATAGGTTTTGACATCCAATTGTCTTTTCCATTTCAGTTGTCATAAAGCTATGCACACCCATATATACAGTGAGAGTGAGGATACACACTCGGAAATACTGATGCGCAGCCACGTGTACGGCAAAGCGCGGCACACGTGCACGGAGGGGCTCCGGACACACACGTGTTGCATACAGGAGCCCCCCAGCTCCTGCCATTCCCAGGGATCCGTTTACCTGCCATTACCCCCCGCAGGGGATGGGAGACAAGGGATCGATTTGCGCGGCTGTTTAAAAAAACCCATCATTTAAAGAAAATAAATAAAAGACCCCTCCAGCACCTAAGCATCACGACCCAGCGAGAGCCTGCGAGGGTCCCCCCCACCCCGCTCTCTGCGGAGCCGTCTCAGCTACAGGATTACCCGCAAACTTAGACGAGCGAGCAGGTCGTACATCATCTCCACGTAAATCGTTTGCCGGGCTCGGGTAACGTGAGCGCCGGGGCTCGGGGATGGAAGGGCTTAAATAAAAACAACAGGAAATTTGCACCGCAGAGAAAGGCAAAACCCAGAGCCATGGCTGGGGGGTGTGTGTGTGAAGCGATGCCCCAAGGCAACACCTGGCTCCCACCCTGCCCGTGGACTTTATATTGCTTTTATTTGGATGGTGATTGTCACCCTTGGCTGTGGCAAAGGACCCGTTCAGAGGATGAGGAGCAGCATCAGAAGCATCAGACGTGGCATAAAGGGGAAAGGAGCTGTAGGGGCTCCTTGTCCAGTGGTCCCGGCTCCAGGGCAGGGGGATGTGGGGCCCAGGAGCAGGGGTATCCCATCCCCCTGCCCCGGAGCCGGCACCACCGAGGGAAGGTGACTCTTGATGCATCACATCGCGGAATCGCTTCTGGATAAACAATTACGGACGATTTCTCTCTGCCCATCTGGCGCACGGAATGAGGTGTGCAGGAATGAAACGCCCAGCTCCAGCGCCTCCTCTTCCTCCTCCTTCCCCGTCNGGTGCAGCTGCAAGGCGTCACAGCCTGGCACCAGCATGGGACAGGAGGGGACTGGGAACCGCAGGGTACCCTGTACATCTTGGATGCAGCCATCCTCCTCATCACAGTCCATGATGGAGATGCAGCATCCCTGGGGACCCATGCCGGAGACCCAGCATCCCTGGGGTCCTACACCAGAGACCCAGCATCCCTGAGATCCCGTGCTGGAGTTCTGGCATCCCTGGGGTCCCATGCTGGAGACCCAACATCCCTGGGGTCCCACACCAGAGACCCGACATCCCTGGGGTCCCACACCAGATATCTGGCATCCATGGGGTCCCATACTTGAGACCTGGCATCCCCGGGGTCCCATGCTGGAGTCCCGGCATCCCTGGGGTCCCATGCCAGAGACACAACATCCTGGGATCCCACGCTGGAGGCCCAGCATCCCTGGGATCCCAGGCCAGCTGGCATGAGCGCTTCCCAGACAATAACTCATGTCCGAACCACTGTCTTCCTTCAAAATCCATCTCATCCGAGCACACGGCCATGGTGAAAGGGATTTATCACTTTCCCAGGAGCCGGATCCCCTCTGCGGATAAAGTGGTTTATGCAAACAGATGCCAGCCTGCATCGCTTTCTTATTTCTCTCTCCTCAACTCGCAGCTCATCATCAGTTACAGCGGTGACCAGTCACCTAAATCACCCGGCTTTGCTCTCCCTCCCCGCTCTGATTGATGCTGCCATTTTTCTTCTCTCCAAACAGCCACCCGCCGGCTGCGGCTCTGCGGGGACCCTGGGGAGGGGGAGGCTGGGACCGCGGGGCTCTGAGGTGGCACCTAATCCATGGGGCACTTTGGACCCGCAAAGGGGTCCCCAGAAACCTGCACCCCGACGCTAATCCTGCTTGTTCAGAGCGGGCAGAAAGCACCAGTTTCACGCTGAGCAGACACCGGCATCCGCAAGCCCGTGGAGAACGGCCCGACAGATTAGCAGGGGCTTGTTTGCCGCCGCGGCTCCCTGGCTTGGCACGGGCTGCAGCATGGTGCCCACTGCCAGGATCTGCCTCTTTGGCAAACAGCTGCTGCCTTCTGGCTGCCGTCAGGGCCGAGGGCTTGGAACTGCTGAGAGCAATCGGGCTGCTGGCAGGGCTGGGGCAGCGACGCTGGGAGCTCTGCGTCCGCGAGAGGTACGGGCTGCTTTGGCACGGGGGCTGTGATTAAACACATATCAGGGTCCTCTGAGGAGCTGGGATGGGCAAGCGGATCTCACAGCGGGGCTATCCGGGGTGGGATGCTCTGCCCTACCTGTCTTTGGTAGTGGATGCTGCTCAGCACGTCCACACCACGCTCGCACTTGCTTTCTTGATGAAGTTCTCAAGCGGAGGATGCTGGTGTCCCACTGGGGGTCTGCTCCTGCACCACCACACACCCCTCCCAACTAGCTGCAGGGGACGGAGGGACTGCGGGCTATGCCGGACCTGAGCAACCCGACTGGAGTCCCTGCCCGAGCCCGGGCACTCACCGGTTCGCAGCCAAAGGAGGCTGGAGGGGGATAAAGTGCGTCGCCTCGCAGCATACGCGAGCTGAGAGCGAGCCGTCCCCAGGCAGCGAGCGGCGGGCAGCCGGGCGTGCGCGGAGAGCTGGCTGCTGCACCCCGCATCCCCTGCCAGCGCCTGCCCGCATGGACACGCTCCCGTCCCCTGCCAGGCTTCGTCACCGCCGGCGGCGGGGAGGGGGGTGATGCTCACTGATCTGCGGCGCTGGGCTCAGCCCCTGGCATCCGCGGCCAAGGACGTGGCACAGCCCCACAGCCCCAGGGGAGGCCAGCGGAGGGGAGGCAGCGCTGGCTGCGGTGTGGGATGGAGCTGGAGGTCCCCATTGCCATCGGGACCACTAAAGGGAGGAATGGACCTGTCCCAGCCCCTAGCTTGCTGCTGCCCACAAAGGGGAACCCAGCAGAGGCAGCGAGGATGGGCAGCTGGTGCCAGTTGTCCCCTGTGCTATGCAGATGTGACTGTGGCCAGTCCACGGGGACAATGCTGGGGACAGCGAGACCGACTTAAATAAATTTTAAATGCACATCCCCCTCTGTGGGGTCTGGTCCTGACTCGTGTACCATTAAACTCTGGCATCACCAGGGCTGGATCAGCCGCCCTGCACCGCGACTCCCAGCCGAGCAGGATCAGGCCCCGCACTGTGTTCAGCCACCAGCAATTCCGCCCCGCAAAAGGCGGTTTTACAGGATGGTGAGCTCCCGCTGAGTCCGTTTGCACCTCCCTCGCAGGGCGCCGCCAGTCCAGGCGAGGTGCGAATGACCCCCCCACGGCTCCCCAGCCACACGCCAGCGCTGCCCTCGCGCTGCCCGCGCTGCCCGCCCTCGCCCGGCCACCAGCTCCTGCAGACCCCCACCCTGCCTGTCCCCATCCCCAGTGTTGGGGTCTCAGCCCGGCTGAGCTGCGTTCCCCAATGTCCCACGGGGCACTCCGGGATGCCCCCCGCCTCCCCCCGCTGGAGCTGGCACAGGCTCCCCAGTGCATACCAGTAACAAGTTTCTGTTAAATAATTGAATTCCTCAAATTGTTCCCTTTTCCCGCTGGTTTCGGTACACATTTGTCATCGTGCCATTAGGCAGGCGCTTTGCTCGCACTTCATTTATTCATAAGCGCAGCCGCGGTTCCGGCACTGGCAGTGACAGCGGGGCTGAGGGTGACCTCTGGCATGGGACATGGCTGTCCCCGGTGCTCCTGTCTCTCACGGTGGAGCTGGGACGGTGCCAACACTGGGGTGACAATGAGGGATGCATCTCTGCATCCCCCATCACCCCGGCTCATCGCGTGCTCCTCCACGTTGGGGAACAGATGGGGACACGTCGGCTCCGCTGGACCCCATCACCCCACAGCGGCTTTGGGTGCTGGCGGGGAGGGGGAGCCCTGTTCGGCAGCACCCACCCACGGCTCATGTCACCGCAAGCGATTCCTGTATTGAGCAGAGGATGACAAAGCAAAGCAAATAAGCCCATTATTGGGACAGCATCCCGCCGGCCGCCGGCGCGCCTGCCAGCCGAGCCGAGCTGGAGGGACGCGTGGCACCGCCACGCTGCAGCACGTCCCAATTACGCGCTCCGTCGTGACAGCGCGCATCAGCAGATGAAGGGACTCAAAAGCAGCTGTTCCGCAGCGTGTCCCCCCCGCTGACACCCTCCATCGCCGCAGGGTCCCGCGTGCTGCCTAGCCCTGCGGGACGCATCCTGTCTCTGCCCAGACTGGGCTCCTCTTCCTGCCGAGATTTGCGAGACCAGCCCAAAGGCAAAGGGTGATTGCGCCCATCACTGTGGCCTCTGGGCTCCTCGGCACTGAGGGAGGAGAGGAGTCACCTCGGGGCCTTCGGGGTCCCTGGGGCTGGAGCCATCTCCGTTTCTCATCTGTCATGCCATGTATCTCCGTTTCTCATCTCTCATGCCATGTATGGTCGAAGACCCATGGAAGGAATTAAAGACAAAACATGGGCAAGCGGTGGGAGCTGCTGGCACCTCCCTGGTCCTGCTCCCACTTGGCAGAGCCGTGGGCCCACTGAGGGCTCCTGCCACGGTGCTGGGAGCTGCAGTGGATGAGGAAAGCCGTTAAAAGTCAGCAGGGAACATCAGCCCCTTGGTGTTGAATGTCACTGACCCCACTGCAATGCCAGGGGACCAGAACCACATTGTGCCACAGGGCAGGGTACGCGCCTGTCCCACGGCAAACTGCTGGGTGCCTCTCCTGGAGGGGCAGTGAGGGATGGGGATGACCCAGGTGGCTCCAGGGGGCCCAGCAAACCCACACACCCAGCCCTGTGCTCCTCCCGGGGTCCCCATGGGGCTGAGCACCCTTCAGGGCACCAAGCTCGAGCCTCCCCGAGCCATGTGGAGCGTCCTCAGGTCCATCCAGGCCGTGTTTAGTGTCACCACCGTGGGCTGCAGCGCTGGAGGGGACGCGAGTCACGGTGCACAGGCCAGCAGGCACTTGCAGGAGCACTGCTCAGCTAATTGCAGTAATTAGCCCATAATGAAGCAATTATTTGAGGACGTGGTGCCATGTGTTCCTGCAGGGGAGGAGGATGGGGGGACACAACCTGTGTCCTGTTCTCGGAGCGACGGGCAGCAGGCACGGGCGGTGTGCCACGTAGGGTGATGGAGGGGACACGGGCATCGTCCCAGCCCCCGCATCCCCCATGGTGACCCAGGGGATGTGGGGGTCCCCTGAGCTGCTGCAGGGTGGAGAAAGGGAAACTGGGGGGAACAGAGGCAGCCAGGACCTATGGCCCCCACCACCTCCTCCTGCCTGTCCGAGGAGTCCTCCCACTCCACCCATTTTTCCATGAGACGGCAGTAAATCTCCGAATGGAGGCTCAGCGCCGAGCGGGAGCGGCTGCGGCTGGCAGACGCCAGCATGGCACGCAGGCCGTGCCCAGCCGAGCTCACTCCTCCTGCAAACCGCTCGGCAAACCCCACCGCCTGCCCTTCCCCCTGCCGCGCCACCAGCCTGCCCGCACACGCCGCCCCCGTGCCCCGCTGGCACCAGGGTCACACACACAGTGACAAAGGGACGTCCAGCTGCAACAGCCATTTACAGCACTGAAAAATTGCCGAGATGGGATGGATGCAACACCCAGCCACTGTGCCGCTCTCCCCTTGTGACGGACCCCAGCCGGGTCCCTGATGTCCCCACGCACAGAGCAGGGACAGGCTACATTTTGCACCAGGGGAGGTTTAGGATGGATATTAGGAAAAATTCCTTCACCCAAAGGGCTATGAAACATTGGAACAGGCTGCCCAGGGAAGTGGTGGAGTTGCCATCCCTGGAGGTGTTTAAAAGCTGGGCAGACGTGGCGCTGAGGGACACAGTTTAGTGGTGGACTTGGCAGTGTTGGGTTGACGGTTGGACTCGATGACCTGAAAGGTCCCTTCCGACTGAGACAATTTATGATTCTATGCTTGTCTGTGAGCTTTTGCCCCAGGATGTCTGCACCTCCGTGGTCCCCCGGCCCATGGGAGGTGCTGGACCCCTGCGGTGGGATGCTGCGGTGCTGGCGGGGCGGCGGCAGGAGGGACGGAGCAGAGCCCCGGGCGCCCGGCGGCTGCGTTGGCAGGCGCTGTGCGGACACGTTGCTCCGGAGGCATGTGCCGGAGCTGGAGCCAGGCGAGGGGCTGCAGCCAGCTGGCCGGCTCCTGCCTGCGCGGGCTGGCTCAGCGCCGGGCTCCGTCTCCGCTCGCATGGCGGGGGCCAAGTTAACCCCCTGTGCGCAGAGAGGGGACGGGGACGGCTGCAGCCTGTGGGGCAAAGGCATTGGCAGCCCCCAGGGAGATGCCCGGGGCCATGGGTGCATTTGGCCACCGGCAAGCCCTGCGGTGCCAGGACCACATGCCAGGGAATCCCCGCTCCTTAGGGCTCCTGATCCCCCAGATCTCCCTTGGGGGCTGCCGTTCCCCAATGCTCCCCGCTCATGCCAACCCTGCCAGAGCAGTCGACAGCCGGGATTTCCCAGATTTCCCCACAGTGCCCACGTTGCTGGAGAAATCAGGGCTCTTCCCAGCTCCAGGGAGGCACACAAGGAGCCACCGATGGCATCACAACTACCAGGGTGCCAGGACCCACCCAGCCCCTCGGCGGCAGGGCCAGCCCCTTCAGAGCCATCACTCGGCGGCACCCAGCTGCGTCAGCACAGGCCGGGCTCGCGCCGGCAAAGCCCCCGACACGGAGCGGGGCTGACAAGCGCATCGCAGCTCCGGTGGGGAAGGAGCGGGCGGGAGGGAAATAAAAGCAAATGACATCAGTGCTGGCATGGGAGCCCACCCCAGCGAGCTATTTCGGGAAGGGCCAGGCCGGCTGCGTGGTTAAGCGCTTGCAGATGTTGCTTTGTGCATCTCGCGGGGCTCCTTCCGCCGGCACTGCCGGGCAGGGACGCTGCCAGCGCCGGGGACGCAGTAGCACGGGGCTCCCTTCTCCACCCCACGGTGCTGGGTCCCGTCCCTGGGAGCGAGGGGAGCACCAGGAGCCCCAGCACAGCCTGGGCAGTGTTGGGACACCTGGATCCGTCCCTTGTGCCGGGGTGGGGATGGTGATTCCTGGTGCAGCCATGCTGCCACCGCGTCCCTCTGCCACGCACGCTGGAGCAGCCCGGGGACCGGCGGTGGGAGCTGAGAGGTGGGACGCGGGTGCCCGGCTGGTCACCAGGACATGGTGGCATCTCAAGGTGACTGTCAAGGGCAAGGAAACAGAAACCTGGCAGTTGCCATGGTTACTACCTAGCATCCACCAGCGCTGGCTCCAAGAACATGTAACGCCCGTGTTTAATGGCCGGGGTGGGTTGCAGGAGGAAAGGAAGGGCTGACAGCTCCCAGCTGCCCCCACCGCAACCCTATTCAGTGTTGGGGAAACTGAGGCACAGCCCTGCCCTGCTGTCCCCACAGCCAGCGCTGGCGGGAGCTCAGGCGCCCTTCGTTTGGTCACCATCCCGTCCCCCCTTCCTTCGAGGGCCATTAGGACACCCCCGGTTTGCGCGGTTAATTCATCCTGCTGGGTTTTTTGCAAGGCACAAATTGCAGGTGAAGGGATCCAGCCTGGCGAGAGCTCAGCCTGGGCCAGGCTTGGGGGGGGGCTTCGGTCCACATCACAGCCCAAACACCGCAGCTGCTCAGCCATCTCGGGAGGATCTGAGCCCCCGGCAGAGATCTGGACTCGGCTCTGGCTGCCAAGGGCTGGAACCCGGCTCAGAGCCGGGATCTGATCCCAGGTCTCCATCAGCCTCAGCGTTACCCTGAAACCAAAAGAAAAAGCAGCTCGGGGTGGAACGAAGTCAAATGAAAGACGTGGCAGATGTTTCTCCTCTTCCCTGCTCCCAGTTTGCTACACAGGGCGCGATGCTGGCGGGTCCCCGTCCTCTCTGCTGCCCGTGTCACCCAGCAGCGTGGGATGACAGGCACGGCGGTGGCAGGTGGCATTTGCCAGCTGCCCCCGGCCGCTGCGGGGAAATCAGCATCTCCGCCACGACAGGCAGGAATAGCCCGTTCGTTAGCTGCCGCCAGATGTTCCTCTGCAGAATAATTTGATGGAAAAACAGGGAAGGGAGCATGAGTTTCGCCAGCAACATCTTGCTTTAATAAAAAAAGCAGGAAATAATGTTAGAGGAAGGAAAGACGTGCCCAAGTTTATCCCCCTCCTGCGCAGAAACGTGCTCTATTTGGGGAGGGTCCGCAATGCTGGGCTGCGCTGTTCATCCCAAAATGACGGCTGTATGAAATCCCTTTTCCAGGCTCCACAGCCCATCCCGGCACCCCGAGGACCCCGAGGGCGTCTGAGCTGGTGATGCTCTGCCATTCCCGGCCACGCAGGGGTGTCAGACCAACCCGCGCCACATCTGACACCTGGGATTTATAGCCCGGCCGGGCAGCCAAGTCCTTCCACAACCTCCGAGGAGGAGCCAAAGACAACGCGGTCCCCGTCTGACCCACCAGCAGCCCCCCCCCGGCCCTGGCTCCCAGCCCCGAAGGCTCGGGGTGGCCTTGCCACCACGGGGGGATGCAGGTGCCCCTGCCCCAGCCAGCGCACGGCAGCATCCGGGCACCACCATCCCCATGGGGACCCAGACCTCTCTGCCCCCGCTGAGAAAGGGGGAAAGCCCTGAAACCAGGCTGAGGCGAGGAGGAGGGGGTCACCCACGGGGCTTGGCATTCACGGCCGCCTTCCTGCCCCCACATAGCCGGTGCCAGCAGCCTGCGGGGACAGGATGGGGAAAGGAGCAATTAATAATGCAGGACACTGGCTCCAGCTACAGGGCCATGAGCAGGCTCAGCAACTCCACCCCCTTCCCCATCCCCATTCCATCCCCATCCCCATTCCATCCCCATCT